>JANBPT010000236.1:0-51882 GCA_027575765.1 Tieghemiomyces parasiticus
TCTCTCAACTGTACATTGTAAGAGCGCAGACCCTTCACCTATTAAAGCTTGGTTTTGCACCGGTGTACGTAGTAGTCATGGAGTTTTACTTAATGTGTACAAATATGGTGGCCAGGGTTCGATTGATGGTCGTGCATTGGATCGGGGGTCTTTACCCTGCAATAATGAGATGCTAACATATAATGGCGGATTAGTTGATCTTTCGGTAATGTCGGTTGCAGTTTATTTTGATTGAACGAGACGAAAGTCATATCTGGCCCCGTCCACCGTTGGATGGCCAATAATGTCGTATTGATCTCCAATGAAATGAGAGTAACGGCTGCTTAAAAACCGTCGGGGTTACAAATGTAGATCCTACAGCGATTTAAATACTACCATAGTTGAGCCGACGAAGACCACCAGGTGATTGTTTCGCTGAAGGTCATTTAGTGCTTACTGTTGCCATCCTCTAAACCCTCCATGTGCCTTTTTCCGCTTGGCTTCCAGGTTCATCTAAGCGAGAATGCAGCATAACATTCATGACCTACACCTCAGTTAGCTCTGTGTCGACATAAAATAGCTTTGGTGACAGGTGGAGGGGGGAGTGGCAGCACTTTGAAGTGAGGGATCTAAAACGAGTAGGGTGGCGCTGGGTAGACAATAATGCCTCGCTAAACAAGTACCAGTTTGTTTTACGCCATGCGGCTTAACTAGACATGATTCGCAAGCTATAAGGCTGGAGACTACCATGCTATCCGACGGGTTATCGCATAGTAAGGCACCGTAAAGCGAGGAGGGTGGATATCAAGGTGGTCGTTGGTATGATTTGGTCTAGCGCACCTGCCACCCTCTTGGATGCTGGCCCTGTATGGTTCCAATGCAGCGCGACTCTATGAGGTATGTTGGGGCTAAATACTGGACCTAAGTCATCATCCATGGTTACTAGATCTCGGGGAGTGCTCGACCGATTGTGGGGCTCAAGCCAAAAGGTATCCAACTACACTGCCATATGGTTCAATATCCCGTCCCTGTTGTACTTGCTCCCCTACTGGCGTATCTGACCCAGGAAAAAATATAACCCATTTTATTTTTCCAATCCGTCTGACCTTTATAATACTTGATGTCGCTTTTCGGGTACGCATCTACGACAACCCACAGCCGTGGTCAAACTAACTCCCTCGGCCTACAACCTTCAGGACGCATTGCTATTGGCCTTTCTCCTGGCCGCCCTGGGCCTCCTAATCTTGGCTTGCCAATGCTTGGACGGAACTGAATGCGCCTATCTTAGATACAAGGATCTCTATTAAAACACTCCCCAATATCTTGGAATGCAGTGGAGGAGATAATATCGCGACAACTACCTTTTTTGGGCGTATCTGCGTAGGAACGGATTCCCTGTAGATACCGGCGCCCCACCGAAGGACTGGGCCAGATGCTGGGATGACATAGGCAGGACCTCTCGGCTGGCAAGTAGCTACAACAATGTATCGGTTGTCCATGACGGCCCTGAATCCCTCGACACTGATTCTCAAACGACCGAGGACAAGGCTCTGATGAGTGTGGGGCTATAGGGGATCAAGGGCGAGCTCCTGATAGCGCTCCAACCGTATCGCGACGCTACATATCAAGAAGGGGGGGGGGGAAGTTTGGACCCGACTGTGTCTCAGTGAGAGTGTAACAGGGGGGAGGGGTAAGTGGGACTATATGTTGCCTGGGTATCCATCAGTTTCTATACAATATGTGACCACAACTGAATTTTAATATGGATGTGTAGTTCTTATATTATATACTATTAGCTCAACACGACCCTCTGAGCCAGGGCACTAGGCATGGAATGGACTATTTCATATTAATGTGGCTTAACGAGTAACAAAGCGGGGCTGACCGGATATCCCAAGAGGAACAACGCCAGGTGTAAGCCTCGTACGACAGACTTGAACACCGTTGTCCTACAAGGTTTCTTGCGTACTGCCCAACTTCGAAGCGCTCTTTGTAAGTCCGGTACCCCCCCTCTTTTGTGAACCATGGTGTCTCCAGGCGGAGTAGCGATTGACGGTTACCGCCTTGGAGGGTTCGAGGCGTCGCGATAAAATTGCTACGTAATAGGCCGCTTCTGATGTCAGGACGTCCCCTCCCCCTGTTAGTTGCACTACTCGGTCTGCGCCATCTCCGCCTCTCCTCGTAGACTGTCAATCGCGCCTCCGTCCTATTCACGACGGTTTTTATTAGGAATTTTCCATGTCACACTTCTGGTATATGAGGTAGATAAACGCGGTCGTTGACCTACATTTCAAAGTGAACGTGGCGGCGGAGTGGTGGTGTCACCTTGGTAGAAGGTAGGCTGTCCAGGGAAGAGGCTTCCGCCGCATTCAATTGCTTCCATAGCCTAAAGGCTTTCTATTAGCGATGTAGGCCATCGCGACATCCCCTTCTCTATTGTGCAGGTTGTTGTAGTCGACATACCATAGTCTCTTTCTACTTGTATACTACAACATCGATACATATATAAAGGACACATTCTTTCAACCATATAATTTCCTCATCAATACCATTACGTTCCTCTTCCTATGTCAAGATTAATAAGCTCCACGCAAACACGCCGTTCCCAGACGCACCCCCCAGTCTCGATTCACTATGCTTCCGTGTCTCCGCAAGCCGGTGTGGCTTCTACAGATCGTTGCCTTGGCAACTTTGCTCCCGGTCGTCTATTCCCACATTATCGCGGGGTATTACGCCGACTGGACCTCGGTAACCCTCCCAGCCGACAAGATTCCCTACAGTAGTATGACACACCTCTTCTACGCCTTCGGTTCCATTGCTGCTAACGGCACCATCGGGCTGGAAAACGAAAAGCTCCTCCGTACCGTCATTGAACACGCACATCACCATAAGGTCAAAGTCCTGCTCTCACTGGGCGGCTACAGCGGCTCGGTGGACATATCGGCGGTCATGCGCGATGAAACCCTCCGTAACGTGCTGTCCAACAACATTGCGACCTATATCAGATGGCTGAACTTGGACGGCATCGACCTGGACTGGGAGTTCCCCGGGATGGCCGGCACCAAGTGCAACCTTTTCGACCCGGCCCAAGACTCCAACAACCTGCTGACGTTTCTGGCTAGCCTCCATTCTAACCTTGCCGCGAATTTTCCCCGAGACCCCAAATTGATTACCATGGCCGTGCGCGGTGAGACGTTCATGAAGGACGAGAAGCCTATGACCGATATTGCGCCGTTTGCGCGGTACCTGGATTTCGTTAACGTGATGCTCTACGACATTTACGGTGCCAGTTGGTCACCGACGGCCGGCCCTAACGCCCCGCTTTTCTCAAAGGACGGTACCTTCTCCGTCCAGCAGGCCATTGATAATTGGACCCAGGCGCGGTTCCCGGCTTCCAAGCTTGTGATGGGTCTGCCTATGTACGGCCGAAGCTTTACCGCCGTCGAAACGCCTACCCGTACCAACTTGTACGTCAAGATCCGGAAAACTCAGGATAGCGGTGACAGAGACGATGTGCTATACACTCCACCTTGCCCCAAGGAGCCTACGACCTACTCCGGCGTGTGGAAGTGGCGTAACTTGCGATCCCAGGGTGTCCTGACCAATGCCACTACGGCCGGTGCCGGCTGGGTGCGCTACTTTGATGACCAGTCGGGGACCCCCTGGTTGTACAACGCGCAGAACCGGACGGTCATTAGCTACGACGACCCGCTCACCTTCCAGAGCAAGTTTCGTTTGGCTATTGCTAACCGGCTGGCCGGGGTCATGGTGTGGGACCTCAGCCAGGACAACGGCGAGTTGATGGGATCTCTGCAGCCCTATCGTCAGACAGCGCTTGTCCTGGGGGCTTTAATGCAGGGAAGAGAGACCTAGTGGCCTATCTTTTTCTTTCCCTCTGGAAGGTTGATCCCAATAGAGGGGCAGTGCCCCAAATTATTATTATCATTTTCTTCCCAAGTCGGTGTTCATGCGTTGCAAACTAGGGTTTGGGCGATAGGAGCCGGCTCGCCTATGAGCAACTCGGCCGAACTTGCTTGAGCATCCGCCCATATTTGTTTTTTTATCCTTCCTCGACCGTAAAGAACGCCTCATTTATCAGTGACTACTCATGTAATAGTATTTGTCTTTCTTGATTGTATTCATTACACCCACTACTTCTTCTGACTTCATAGTCCTCTATCTTCAAGCTGCGCTTCTGCCGTCATACCACTTCAGTTTGCTATTGTTTTGATTTTTCCGTTTACCTTCTCCTGTTCCTCCGGTTTATTTACCGGCCACGCCACCCCGACCATCCGCTCCCCACCTTCTCACTCGATTTGACCGGAGTTTCTGTGAATGAATCGTAAAGCGTCAATCACCAACTTGATTGATACTTATAAGGACCACTCAACATAACTTTTTCCCTGCAGGGATAGATCACCCGGACTGGAGCCAATGGTGTCATTCGGCACTAGCAGCTTCCTGGAGCCACAATGTGGGCAGTGTTGAAGGGGGAGTGACCACCGAGACAATGGATACCGGATCAACCAGCAACTTAAAAAGAAGCCCGAAGAAGTTGGGGGCGTAAGACTCCGCTGGAAGCAAGATTACCTTCAATTCAGTTAGACAAAAATAATGCGTGATCAATGATCACCCCCCCCCCCCTCACCGTCTCACATTCGCTTCACTTGTTACTTTCTGGATAGTCTGATTCTCTTGCGTTGCCACAGTTTCCCTGGTACTGTCGTACGAGGTAATGGGATGGATCAGTGTGCTGACAGAGTTGCCCAGTCAAGGTTCTGCATGGATCATCAGACGCGCACCCCTCCTCTCCCCGCTTCTACTTAAGAAACTTATCTAACACGCTGTAATCGGGTGGAGATAAGCATGTGCTTGACGGGGGGGGGTCTTGGGGTTGCACTACACGAGTAGCCGTAGCTTCACCTAGTTAAGGGAGCACCTACATGATCGCAGTTAGCCACTCCTCATTTCCCTATATCGGGATCAGACGGATAATCAACCGCCTTTCGGAATGGCTTAGTGCGATGGATCCTCTGCCTTACGTTGACGTCGGTAGATCAAGTACAGGGCCATAAAGGCGGGACTGGAGGGAGGGGGCAATGGGCGTTGGTAATTAATGTACCCTTGGTGAATATCCTTACCAAGTCAGCCAGAACCGTCTAAATATGAAGCAATGGGGGACTCAGTACCTTTGGACCGCTGGTCTTGGTAGTAAATTGGATTGACCGATTGACCCAAAGTATGGCTAAATGGGTTAGTACTCACATTGGCTTTCGTCCACGATGACGGTGGGCCATGTAGGGACCGTACGCGCCACTTCACCAAAGTGGAGAGAGAGGTAGATTTCAGGCTATACGGTAAAAGCACTCCCGTGCGCCACCACACCCTCCCTCGGAGCCGAGACCCTTACCGGACAATGGGCGACGGTGTAACTAGGGGTTGAGAAAGAATATGCTCCGACCTAGACCTGAATATTAGTACGAGAGGACTACCGGTTTTCGAAATGGGTAGGCTCGCCTAGGGGAGACGCGCAAAAGCCGGTAAATTCAGGGGATGGTTCAGGTACCCATATCAACGCCAAAACGCTGTACAAGGGAGCTACGGGTCGCCACAGGTGGTCGGTGGTGCGTGTGTGTGTCAGGGGCGATGAAGGGGGCCACGGTGACGAGACCGTCACCGCTCTTACCAGTACGTACTAGTGGATACGGGTTAAACCTAGAGTTCATAAAAACGCACCGTGGTCTCCTACCTCACCTGCCCACTCCCCCGTCTTTAGGAGAGGGGTTCGACGTAGTACCATTAAGGTAGTCATGTTGGAACGTGTCTAGGTAGGATCACAAGTAAACAGGGGAACGGTAAAGTTCGGCCGCAGCCGAGATGTATTTCTACACCTACCCCGCAATCAGCAACGTTTCTGGTACCATGAACCAAGGTCAATTCACCGATGCTTACCTGTGGGCCGACTTGGGGCGGTGATAGCAAGTGCACTCCGTTGAACCGACTAATTCTCGATGGGTCGCCAGGCGCGTTGCGCCAACGTCTACGCCTACTCGAGGCCTGCACCTGAATCGTTGCCTAGGCCATCCCTTCGCCCATCGACCGCCTAGGGTAAGGCGGGAAGGGTGCGGGCCCGAAGGCCATCAACCTAGCCTATCTTCCCGTCACTCCTTTACAGGTCACTTGCAGGTCGACCCGTGGCTCTCTCCCCCTCCCTCCCCTAGACCCTCATTGTTTGCCCCCCCCGGACGGTCGGCGGCGTCCCGCTATCCTATGACTTGCAATGTTGGTTAGCCCAGCCAGTTGGTCGACCTAGCACTGCCACCTCCAGCCAATTTATCTGGGATCAGTACAGGCTGCACTCGCGTTGCACTAGTGCCGCCCATTTCGCTAGACCGAGTCAATCGACTGAAGAAAGGAGACCGAATAGGTTTCCGCCCCATCTTTTATTCCTCAATGCGACAGGAGAGCCTTCTACTCTACGAATTGATAACGTGCGGCCTGGAGTAGAGAAGGAGAAGGAGAGGCCAGGATGTGGCAGGGAGGTAGTGTGTTTAGCTTGCCAGGTCTCTTGCGCAAGCACCAGCCTCCCCTGACGCTCCATGATCAACTGGCCCTTTAAATTCCCAGGGGTAATGTTATCGATACAACCATTAGGCGAAAGGGACACCTGTGGTATGGATACGGGGACGAGTCGATAGGAGGGAGAGGCGGTGCAACGGAGTGGGCACGGCTAGCCCGTCACGGCCGCACTCGTGGTCCAGCGGGCCATTCGGCGACCTGGCCATTGGCAGCGAGGATGGCAGCCTAAGAGCAATGGGTGGCAATCTGAAGCCCGAACTGTGCTAAACCATTCCCACTTGATGCGAAAGCGCCGACAGACTGGGATGGTGACGGAAGCGGCGAGTGGAGGGTGGTGCCGTGGCGTGTACCACCGGGCCCTGAAACAACTTTAAACTCCGCGCCCTTCCGCAGAAGACGGGCCAATGTTCAAAATAACAACACTGCCGTCTCCAGGATGTACGGCTCATAGGCTCCAGCGCACGAAACTGATATGTAGACGACGGCTGATCGCGACGGCTGGACTCACTTGGGAGCGTGTGCACACTTGGGCGCGATGAGGATTCACAAGCGCCCTCACCCCCTCGCGGTAATAACTGCCAAAGCGAAGGCAGGCGTGACAGGTTCCGGTTTGTATGTACCCCCTCCCCCCGCCAGCGCGCCGGGAGAGCCGGCGACAAGCGCTCTTTCGCCCACACAGGGCATGTCCGAGGCCAGGCCGCCTTGCAGGCCACGCAGCAGCCTAAGCTGCCCCGACTTTAACAGGGATTAGAGCTGCTGAGCTGGGCCCAGACTGTCCCGATCGGGTCGCAGCGGTAGGGTCGACCGCGTGCTTTGGCTTGTGGGGCCTGCTGCCTGTCGGTCCGGCCAAACGCCGCGGCGGCCAGCCTATCGCACCTCGGCCACGGCGGCCAGTGTAGACCCACGCTGCGCTTGCCACCGCTCTTCCCCGCCTGGCGTGCTTCACCCATCAACGCACGCCCCGATTCGGCAATCGCGAGTGTGCAACGTTGGCATGCCCAGCTCAAGGGGTGAGCGAGAGAGGGGGACTGGAGTGGATGGGGTCTAGGTGGCAGTGTGTGTGTGCGTGTGTAAGGACGGCTGTCGCAGGGGAGTCGGTGTGAGGGAGTGTTGGTTATTCGATTATATTTTTTAAATCCAGGCCACCGATGGCCACCGGCGGGGCTGGCAGGGAGACCCTCCTCAGCGGCTCGTCCCCTGGGATATTCACCTTTTTTTTTCATCCCCCTACACACGCTCGCAGCCGCAGGCCTACCCTGCCACGGTCACTGTCGGCCCCTTGTCACGGCGACTGCATGGGCGTGTCGCAGCGGGCTGGCGGGGTAGCCCATGGGCCAGGGCCCCCTCGTACCTCTCCCAGCCCCCGGAAGAGAGAGCGATCGGCCCGCTGCAGCCGTCTAAATATATAGTGCAAGAACCACGCCCTCCCCTGGCCGCAGAACAATTCGGCTGTGGCGGGCTAACCTTTCCACCCTTCGACACCCATCCTGCTAACCCCTCCGTACCCTATCGATACCTCCACCGTCCGCTGGTCACCCGTGTCTCCATATCATTATCTTTTTACTCGTCAGACTTACCCTGCTCGCTCTCCCCCTCCCGCCGATAGTGTCTGGGACTCTGGTAACCCCTGCCGTCCTTGCCCTGTTTGCTTCTAACGACCTGAACGCCCAGCGCCCCGCTCGCTGACCCCCGCCGACATCTGCTGCCTACCATAGCCCCCCTCCCTGCACGCCACCATCGTCGACCATCGGTGACCGGCCCGCATTTGCACCGCCCTATCTCCCAGCCGTCTGCACTCTAGACTCGCCAACCCTGCCGCATCAGCTCCAGCCCCGGCACATCTGCCCACCAACTTGGCCAACTCGCTTCGCCGATTCCCGCTCCACCTGCCGCAGACGGACACCGTCTCGCCGACAGCTAGCCCCCCCCCCCCGCCAGCGCCATCCAAGCGGTCGCACCCTACCTACCGACCCAGTCCACCACCGCCAGTGTGAGAGACAGCCCCTTTACACAGTGCATATTTTTAACAACATCACTTGTGCGCGGAATTTTTTCAACTCCGCCCTATTTCCTAGCCCTCTCCTTCGTTTTTCCCCTGCTTATCCCACCATCCAGCCCCCCTTTTCATTCTCCGCCCCGCCCATCGGCCCTCCCGTTGGCCCCACCACGAATCCTTGGACAGCCGTGGATTGCCGCCTCGGCGAAGCCTTAGTTGTTTTTTCAGCCGCCCGCACGTGGAGTTGAGTTCCATTTGTTAGCTGAACTGTACCGACCTGCAGGTCTTGCGCACGCCTTTCTGTCCGCTCGGTTTATTTTCAGCGCTCTGTACCGCCCAGTGCTTGTGGCTTACGGTGCGCCTCGGCGGTCCATTCGACCTGAATCCCCTCCCCATCCTCATTCCTTCTAGCCACGAATCTCCCGGCCCCTGATGTCGCGCCACGATGACCACTATGACACCCTCCTCAGCACCGGCAGGGCCCGGACCGTGGTTGCTCGCCACGGTCATCCCAGCGTGGGTCCGATGGCCAGCTTAGCCGCCCCGTTCGAACGCATGACCTCCCACCTCTTTAAGCGCAAGAGCGTTGTCCTAGAACCGACCGGTGTCGCGACTGGGATCGGCCCGACCCACGCGGCCGCTCCGACCCGGAGCCCCTCCCACCTCACCACTGGCCGCAGTCGCCAGCTTCGCCACCTGCCAGGTGCTATTGAAAGCTGGGTCACCCAGCGAATGGGGCTGACCTCGTCGCGGGCCCGGCTCCCGAGTCGCTGGACCCCGTCGGAGCGCAAGTCCGTTTCATTAGCCCGGTCCACCGGACGTAGCTCCTCCAGTAGTGTGCGCCACCCCCACCTCACCCTCCCCACTCGGGCTGATGCCTCCCGCCCCAGTCGCGTGCCGTCCGCCCTGACCTTGTTCCAGGCTCAGCACAGCAGCGAAGGCGATTGCCCGTCGTCCAAGCGCCTATGCACCCCCGTTCAGGAGTCGTTCGCCAACGACGACATAATGTCCGGCGCCACCGTCACCGTCCAATCCCCGGGTATATACCTGGACGCTCTTTCCAAATTACCCTCTCTCTCCGTTCCGGCTCAGTCCGATTCCGCCCTACCCTGCCACAGCGGGTTTGAAGTTCATTCCGACCCGCTGTACATCCCGCCGTCACCGTATTCCGACGCCTCAACCGAAACATTATTTAGCGCTGCCTCTCCCCCCGCCACCGACCTCCAGCCCGACACCGACACCGCCGCGGCCTCCGACCGCGCCCGGCGCAGGGAGGTCGCCGATCGATTTGACGACATTGAACGGGACTGCATCGCCCGGATGCGGGAGACCGAGGGAACCTACACCCCTGACCCGCACTACATGCGCCACCACCCGGACCTGAACCGAAACATGCGGCCCATCCTGGTGGACTGGCTGCTCGAGGTGGGCGCCGACTTCCACCTGCATCGCTCCACCGTCCACGTGTCCATTAACCTGCTCGACCGTTTCTTGTCCTCGTGCCGTTCAGTGACGCGCGATATTGTCCAGTGCATCGCCACCGCCTGTCTGTCTCTGGCCATTAAGCTAGAGGAGTACACCTGTCCCAAATTGAAAGAACTCACCAGTCTCGGCATTGGTGCTTTCGATGTGACCCAACTCAAGCGCGCCGAACACATCGTCCTTAAGGGGCTGAAGTGGAAGCTCACCCCGTCCACCACCCAGCACTGGCTGCCGGTCTACTTCCACCGAGCCGCCGGCTTGCGCCCGCAGTCTGCCTGCCGCACTGCCGGCGTGGAAGTGGCCGCCGCCGCCACCGCCCCAAAACCCGCCCACTTCGACCCGGCTGTTCATCGCCAGCCTTACCGTCCGGACCTTTGTCCACTTACCCCGCACATGCCCCAGTACCCCACCGAATGGTATTTGTACGCCAGTGACGTGGCCGATGCCACCATGCATTATAATCACTCGCTGGTCTACTCCTACGCCGCCCTAGCTGCCGCGGGCTTCTACATGTCTCTGTGTCGCTTCTGCCCGGAGGTCCTCCGCGACCCGAGTTTTCTGTTTCAGGTCACGGGTCACACGCTGACCGACCTGGCCGACTGCCTTGCCTTTGTCGAGTGCTGTGCCGGCCCGCTCGTTACCAAAGTGTCTCACGACCACCCAAACGCCCAAACCCGCTACGGCCCCAGGCATACCAAACACCAGCGCGACGAGCTACATAGCTATCAGACCCACCATCCGGCCTGGCTGGATTTCATTCAGCCTTCTAAGGACAAAGACCGGGCTCCCGTGCCCGTTGCGTAAACTTACTTCGGATTGACATACAATTTCCTCTCTTTTACCGACCTTTCGCCCCCTCCCTGTTCTTTTATCACTCTTAATAATCACGTCTCTGTCCGCTTCCATTTCTTAACTCGTTTGCAACTATATCTTTCCTACCTCCGTTCGACTTCGCTTGCCCGCGCCTGTACCACCTCACCCTCCTACTAAACCCCTCCCCTTCCCCCTTCTCTTAACGGCCACGTCCTGCGCCTGTACAGTTGCATTTCAACCCCACAATCCTTTTTCATCTCTTGCTTCCCTTGTTTTCTGCCCCCCGCCCTTGGTGTGTTCAGAAGGCCCCCTTACTCTTTGTCGGCTGCTGCATGTTCCCGCAGGACTTCGGTACTTTACATTCCTCCGCCTAATCCCACACTTCAGCATGGTTATTACCAGCCTTAACTATCGGGTTAATCACCACATACTGGCCCTTCACCTATGTTTACACTATACCCCACCCTAATGTTCTTGCCCAGCAAGTATGTCAAAGATCTTCGTGGCTCACCTTGGTCTTCCAATAAATTATGCCTCGAATATTTACCACCCGTGAAGCAAAGCCGGCCTATGAAGATGGGACGATCCACCATGTTTTCTCTATACCCTGTTTCGTTCGAACAACTACGACCCGAGGTGCGCCATCCCAGTCTTCTTAGTTTGCTTATCATGCAGAGAGTAACCTTATCCTCGATTGCCGCGTTATGTTGGCAAGCTAATGAACGTTGACGATGGCCTCATAAGGAATCAAAAAAAAAATTGTTAATGCTGAATCCTGCACAGGCGGCCTTATGGCCATAGGCGGCCATCCACAGAGTAGAGGCACGATGGGAGAAAGCCTATACCAAAGTGATATCATTTAAACTCACACTGGAGAGGTGTGGCGATGGCTACCTAGTCCTTGCCTTTGTGGCGAGTTCTTAAGGAGCGTAGGCACTACTAGAGCCTCCGCAATATACTCAACTGCCTTCTCTACCTGATATATACGCCCACTTGCTCGTGTGCGATAGTGAAAAGGGCCTTTAAAGGCCCTCCCGGTGGACTATATACTTATGTCGTGGCTTATTATTAATATTTAACTAAGCGTACCTCGACGCCCATCACTCCGGGGGACGTATTAGCATTACCACGTCCAGCTACTTAGTCAATTGAAGAAGTATCTTCGCTTATGGAAATGTCTTTCGGCGGGCCTGGTCTTCTCTTTTAACAATGTAACGGTACCTTTATCTTACATGGTAGTCGTTTTATCGGAACTGGCAAGAAAATTTAGATGGGTCCATAGTCTAGCAGTACATTATACACTATCCAGATAAGACTGCACTGTCCCTAATGATTCCCCAACTTACTGCCTTCAGTCCTGGTTGCAATTTTGCCAATGCTCTCCATCTACGTCCGGGACTTCGATGCGCGCCTTGTCACGCTTCACAAGACAATGTCACCCATGTACCTCAGATCTCGTAGGGGAATACCTCATGTATTGCGGCAACACCGATAAACCTTGTCGTTTTATAAAATAAAGCCGACCAAACGGTCTAGTCCAGTACCCCCCCCCTCCCTCCCCCCCCCCCTACGTAACTTCAGCGCCGGGGCTTACTACATACCGACGGAAAGCCAGCACACAACGAACTCGACCAGGGAGGGTAGGTCATTACTCTAGTATAGAAGGCACCAAGTTTTCGAGTTTGGCGAAACTTGAGGTCTCAAACCTCGGTACTACAGATCAAATCCAGAAACATTCAATGCGAAAAAAAATCAAACGGGTACACCTTATTTTAGAATTGGACCACTCCTCACTTCACAGCGTACCCTCTACCTCTCCATCATGTCGACTTTTGAAGCGCTATTCCTCATCCAATCTGCCTCCAAGTTACCAACCGTGATCATACAGTGCAACGATGATGTGAGAAAATCCCTCCACATACTACGCTTCCAACGATCCAACACTATTGGCCTAATGCCGCCTTTTACTAATTGTGATCGGTTACCCTTTTGCGACCACCAATGGCTCTTGATGTCAAAAGCTACATAACTATGGGGCGTAACTCACCCTTTCGCAAAAGTAACCATGACCAAGTGATAAGCTTCCTGCCGTTGATACTTCGATGTTAAGGACGCCCAGAAGTACCAACTTGGGGAAAAAAATAGTCAAGCGCCGCTCAAACGAATAATCACCCTTCTATTGAACATCACTTAATCCTTATACCCACTTTTACTACCATTGCTACCCTCCACACGCCGAAAAGTAGACTTTTAAAAAATCTTGCACTACTTCCTTTACTACTAGCCCTCTACGCCACCTTTAATATCAACACCTCCCACCATTGCCAATAACTCTCTTCGCCTTCTCTGAGAGTCTGTCTTCCTCCGTCCCCTCAGCACGCTTTCCTTACAACCGTTAAAATGACTGCTTATCTACTCCCCGTAGGGAGGTCGATCCCATTCATTACATTCGTCACTACCCGGTGACACCCAGAAACAAGACCTCAAAAATCAAGTGTGCCCCTACGCAGCCTCTCCGAGCCACCGCCCGACAGACGTTACCGAGCCTTCCGTGTAACTGTCAGAGGCACTCGCTTGACCAGGAGCTTCACCACTTAGCACCTAATATCAGCTTGGGCACCCGCCCTTCTCTTTGGTGCAGCCGCCGCCTGTTAGCCTACTATACGTACCGTTTGGCATTTGTAGCACTCCTCTCCTCTGGCTGACCCTTTGACTCTCTAATAAACCCACCCTGTTTGTCCCCTATTCCAGCCACTAAGTGGGCAATCAAGGTGCTTGGTATCTCCCCCGGTCTCGTGCAACTATCAAGGTTTAAACCACAGCCAGTAAGGCAAACATTTT
Source organism: Tieghemiomyces parasiticus (assembly GCA_027575765.1). Taxonomy (NCBI): domain Eukaryota; kingdom Fungi; phylum Kickxellomycota; class Dimargaritomycetes; order Dimargaritales; family Dimargaritaceae; genus Tieghemiomyces; species Tieghemiomyces parasiticus. The sequence goes on from JANBPT010000236.1 coordinate 13,691, forward strand.
TCCAGTTAAGAGAGTCAAACAGCGAAATAGAAGGGCCGGTATCCATAGTAGTTACGCCAGTGTCCGCTGATAACGGACAATGAGAGCGCCCACCTCTCAAACTGCTAGTTCCCAGACAGGGTTCCCTGCCACAGGGCGCCATTTAACTCAACACTGAGCCTCTCTGCCATTTCACGAGTGCACCCCAACCAGCCCCGCGGTACACAGACTGCTTTCCGCCCCTCCCGCCCCCTCCCATTCTAACCCAGTTTCACTTCTACCACTTTTCACTGTCTGTTGTAAGATACATATTTTCTCATTCGCATGATTACCCATCCCCACTCGGCTCTCTCTCCCATCCCCCTACCCTTCCAAGGAGAACCATCAGCCCTCCATCTACGCCTACTAAAGGTAACCGTCTCCAATTGAAACAGACGCAACCCTGACGCCACACCCGCCATGGGTCTCCGTCACCGATTCCTGCCGACCTTTCGACGCAACCAAGCCGTAAGTAACAAGCCATGGCTATCGATTTATCCGAAAAGGCTGGAATGAAGGGGCAGTTGAGTCAATTCCCCCATGTCGCATCCCTATTTTGGCCCTTGGAAGCGGAAGTCCTGTTTCCCGCTACTGTGCTTCTGGAATACCTCACCTACCACAGGTAACCGACCCTGCATCTGTCGACACTTCCGTACCCCCACTTTCCTTACCCCACCAATTAGTCAAACCATGCTGGGTTTAGCACATCCAACATCGATGTGGGCCGGGACCGCGAGGAGGAGGACGAGGAGGAAGAGCCCCAGGGTACGGAACGCTTCGACGTGATTTACGAGAACCAGAGGGGGCTCTATCTCTTCGGCGTCCCCAAGTTTAACAGCAAGTTGCTCTTCCATGCCGACCCGCCGGCTTGGTACGACGGTTACAATTTCGCGCTGGCAGATATTCATTCGTACCAGCTGCCCGACCCCAGCTGGGAGTGGGTATATGACCAGTGGTGCGTAGACATGTCGGACGACGTGGATGAAGAGGGCTGGACCTACTCCATCAGTTTCGGCCTTCCTTGGTGGCACGGTAGGTTAACCACGCAATGAAGAAAACTGTTGCCTTTTAGGCAAGTTCGAGGTCATCACCTCTACGGCCATTGGCTCACCTTAAACATACCACATCTTCTTCGTCTCCTCCTCTCCGCGATTGTTTTTCTTCGTTTTTTAGGCGCACATCGACCGTGGAAGGCCTTTGTGCGCCGCCGGCGTTGGATCCGACTCCGGCGCAAGCACGGGCGCATCGGTCTCTCGGGTAACCCAACGCCGGACGTTCCACGTTCCAAACGGTCCTCGGCGGCCTCGCGCGTCAATGACGACGACGAAGACTACAACCCGGCCGTGGAGTTATTTGGCCAGCTGCGAGCCATGAAAACGGACCGGCAACGACTCGATACCCTAGTCGAGTGGCTAGAAACGGAAGACGGGGCCGTGGTCGTCCAGCACCTCATTCCGCACCTTCTCCCGCAACTCGAGTACGAAACGAGCAAGACGCAGTTTCTACAGCTGCTCGAGGATTACGGACTGGCCCCCGAGCGGTACAAGCACGAAATCCAGCCCCCAGCATTCTTTTCCGACCGCAAGCAGCTGGATGGCATGCTCAACCCTACCCCACCTGCTACCCGCGCACAGACCTTCCGTGGTGCCTCCAGCAATGCCCGACCTCTTCGCTACTAGTGACCTACTGCATCCTCCCTCTCTGCCTTGTGTTCATTTTTTAACCTCGATTTCTGATTTATATGGCTTTGCCATCCTTCGTCAAAACCCTGTACTACTACCACTTTTATTTTATTTCCTGCGTCGAGATGTCTAAGTAACTAAAAAATTACACCACGTATAGTACTCAGTCAAGTATCCATTTAGGCAAAGGAAGAACCTCCTACCTGAGCTGCACAGCGAGTTGGCACTAGCTCTATATCCAGGTAATCCTTGTAGTCACTGACCTGACAACAGATAAAGTTGGGAGGGGGGAGATTTTAGGCTGCTCAAGCGACAGTAGGTCACCTTCAGGATACAATGTCCAGCGACCAGAACCAGCTGGTGGCTCGTTGAGTAAACCCCGGATCCCACTGTCGGTGACAACCATGCCTAGCGATAGTCCTTGGCATATGTTAAGATCTTGGGAAAAGCAACTACACATAACACCAGTTGGCGGTACTGGTAGACAACGATGTAGGGTAACTCGCGAGCTACATACATGCGTAATTCCAACTCGAGGCTCGGAGATGCCAATCGACATGAAAGGTATGGCTGATCCGGGTCAACCACCTACGGGTTATTCGTGGCTTTACTTCTGGGAAGGTCAGGGTCCTGGACATCCCAGGTGACTGATAGACAGTTGGAGGCGGCTGGTCTGGGCTTGTAAAAACAACTCGAAGAAGGTTTACTTCAAGCGTCAAGTCATGTCAAACACAGCTAGGCATCACCTACGAGGTCAGGGTCTAAGACCTCCTTTTAAACAGCATCAGGTTTTAATCGCCACCTGGGATCGTCACCATTTGTAATTCAATAGACGCAAACGACAAAGTTTATACAAAAAATAATTGATAACTTTGGTAGTACTTTAGGGGGAAGTGGAAACATTATCATCTCAAGGTGAGGGAAGGCCCGTTCGCGAGAGCGTATGTTCGTTCCCAATGCTATTTCGCCTGTTAATGACCTTGTCAACGTGCTGGACGTTAAACTTGTATAGCTGATCTCTAATGTCAGCGTCGGTAAGCTCATCAAGCTGCATAGGTTCGAGAATGACATAGGAGCCAAACGGACGGAGATGACTTGAAACGATACTAGGTAGTTTGGCACACGTGTCTGTCTCAAAGTCAAACAGGGCTTCAGTGACCAGCCTGTCGCTGGCGTAGTCCAAGTAAGTGAGGTAAAGCCGACCGGGGAATAAAGACTCTTCGCTGTTTGTACTGACTCGGGAGTACAATATGTCAACGACAGAAACCACTACCTTGTAAACACCTACCCACGGTGCCGGGTTAGTAATATCTAAACGTGTTAAAACGCCTTTAAGGTGACTCTGGTATGTCATCTGGCTCCTAGATGGGCTCATAAGGGCTTCGGAACGGGTGGTCGCCTTCAGTTCTTCGCATAAACTGATCATTTTGGAATCAAGAATCACCTTCAGGTACTCATCTTCCGAGAGGTGGGACTGAGGCCCCAAGTGACGAGCTGGCTTGGTTACACCTTGAAGGTCATGGGGGTATGAATTTGGTTGGGATATGGCAGGGCGCTGAGTGCGGCGCTTGCGTTCTATAGGGTCGTATCGGGCAACCCGGGGTTTTTTGGACTGCCCTACGGGGGGGCCGTCCTGCGAGTCGGGGTTATGATGGGTCCCAGCCTGTACCTGCTCATTAGCACCCGTCGCCTCAGGCCAGACGTTAGGCGGAAAAGTACCGACCTGGGCTACAGAGAACTGCGGACGGTTCCCAGGGGACCTGGCGACTCCAGTCACTGCGTGCCAGTCGCTACGGTCGGGTCCATGCGCCGAAGATTCTGAGGGAGAGTCAAAAGTGTAGACGTACGAGCTGGCCCAGGCTAAGATAAGGAAGACCACGGACGAACGCATGGTAACGGAAGCACGCTCGCTGGTACACACGGCAAGGTGGGTGGCTGAGTGATAGGAAACAGGAAGAGCGAGGGGAAAGGTGTGCGAAGGTGGATGGCTGAAGGAGGGGCCCGCGTGCCAATTAAATACGATACAGTGTTGGTGCCTGGAGGAAGGGTGCATCCATTAAATAAACCAAGCGGGTGAGGGCACTGAAGAGGGGAAGCGTCGCAGTCCTGATAACTGACATGGTAATCATTGAGCGGTTTCCTAGCATGGACAGCAGAGCGAGAGCGCCCACTCCTTGGTGGAAGGGCTGGTGGGAAATTCACTGAAGTGCAGGTGGTGGATGGGCGGTCGCACCAGAAAACAGCGCCACTTTTCCCATCCGTCCCTTTCGCTGCTCAACAGAAACACCAGTGGTGACACCTACCGCCAAGCGGCTACTGGTGAGTGGCACAGGGTGCCATCGTGCGGCGATTACTCCCCTCTTGTCCCTGGTTGCCTCCAGCGTGAGGTGGGGCATATTGGTGAGTGCGTACCAGGCGCCTCCGAAAAAGAGAATACCGAGGTCTATAGGGTGCCAGCTCCCCCTGGGCGGTCTAGCCTGTCGATGTGGGGGTTGCGGAATAGTAAGCAATAGGCCGCAATGGAGTTGTACGGCTGGTCGTAGTGGCGCAAAGCGGGAGCACGTTGCTCCCTCCGACCAAGAATATCGGTTTCCGCTGTAGCAATCCCGGCGGGGATATCGGCACTGGTACCAGCAAAGTCCGGCAAGCAGGACACCCAACAAACGGTAGCAAGATCTCGGAATTCGGGGTGGGAAAAATATGAGGTAAGGATTGGGAGACTACCGATGGCCCTGCCTAGTTTGTAAGGTGAATCACCATCCATTATTAGCAATTACTAGGCGGGAATGTACCAAGTAAATGACATGACCGGTCCCAATAAAATTACCGCGGAAACCGCCACCAAGTTGGGCAGCGCATCACTGCAAACAAGCCCAATGAAGGAATTGTACGGAGAGGTTAAAGCCACGACTATGGCGGATGCCCTCTACTAAGCGGGGAGAGGGATAGGGTTGCACGCACGATGCCAACCATTTCAGGCCTGACCAAGTAGCCTTTGTTTTGTAATCCCGGTGGTCCGTGCTATCCAGTCCACGTAATACGCCGGACGGGTGTAGAACGCCGCGACGGTGTTGGTGCCGCAGTCGGCAGTGGTGGACCCTGGGTTGCGCCCGTAGCTTGTGAGCCCGGCAAGCTGGTAGGTCCTCCCGTTATTGTAGAGCAGGGGACCGCCGGAATCACCCTGACAGGTATCATGGCCCTCATTATGGGCGGCACATAGCTGGGGGCCATTCTGGCTGGTAAAGTCCGAATCGGCCGCGTGGCAGTCACCCGTGGGCCCCACCGTGATTTCCACCTGGCGGAGGTCGTCCGTCGCCCTCCCGGTGTTGCTAGTCTTGCCCCACCCAACGGCCAGCAGGACGTCGCCATCCTTGATCTGCGAATTGGCCAGGGCCACCACCCGAGTGCCGCCATTGAGTTTGACGGCCTTCTCGAGCCTAAGGAGGGCAATGTCGTTCCTAAGTTTTGTGTAATCGTAGTCCGGGTGCACCGAGACCTTGCGGATCCGGTACACGCTAGCCTGTTTGACGCTGTTGCTGCCGACCCCAGCGGTCACGGCGGAGGCTGAAATGGGGGTGCCGCTTTGACGATCGGTCAAACAGTGCGCCGCCGTCAGCACATAGCGGTCAGATATCAGCGACCCGCCGCATAGTCCGAGCGTACCCTTCGAGACCACACTGAGTGCCACGGCGAACGGATAGGGGCGGCCGTTGACCTTGGACCCGCCAATGATGCGCCCAAAGCTACTGGCCTTGAGGGGTGTAGTGGTCGGAGCGGCTTGGGCCATAGCCAGGAGCAGGCCCAGGGCAGGAATAGTGGTCAGGGGAGCGCGCATTCTGACTAACGGTTGAGAGGGAAAGCGTCGAATGCAGGGCTTACTGCAGCCAAGCTCTCAGTAATCAATTTGTATATGGATATATAGTAGAGGAAGGTGAGGAGGTGGGTCCGGTAGGTGATTGGCAATAACTACGGCAGCGAGGAGGAGGGGGGAGGGGAAGGAGCAAACTGGCCTGCTATATACTCCGTCATGGCAATGGGCCACCCGAATTGGACCTGGAAAAGGCAATGGACTGGCCTTTCCCGTGCCCATGACCCATCCTGCACATGTAGCCCAGGTGGGGCAACCACAGCACAGCCAACCACTTGCTTATCCTACGGTAGACTTACGTAGTACCCTGTGGATTTGCTGTGATTATAATACAATAAAGACGGATGATAGCCGTGCCTGACCGACCACTCCCGGTACACTCTGACGGTGGTGGAATAGTACTAATACTTACCAGCAGAGCCCCATCACGGGACAGGGGTGGGGTAAATGCCAGGTCAGGCCCCTCTCCCTGGAAACACCGTTGTGCCAACTGAACACAACTTGCGGATCCAAGGACGGTGTGCCGCCAGCCACAGGCTGACCTGGCCCGCTGCATTGTGCTGAGGCGTATGGCCCATGGGAGGGACTGGTGACAAGTCGAACGTACCGACTAGGAAGGGTTGCAAGCAAGTTGGTCTAATATTTCACGCAAAGTGATAAGTAGGTGTCCAAAGTGGCAATCCCCCCCTCCCCAACGGATCCGTGTCCAACATGTTGGAACTGTACACGAGTCCCAGGTATTGAACCGTGCCTATACAAGTACCTTTCTGGCCTAATGAATATGGATCCCTCACGCCCTACAGGTCCCCTTATATTGTCTCCCCAGCTGCCGTGGGTCCTATAAGACCTCGCACCTGGATTAAGGAGTACATGTCTAACGGGCGTAGCTGGAAATCCCAGCCCTGGCAATGGGTTTGCTACTACGGAAGAAGGCCTGGCATGGAGTAGACGGGAGAGTAGCATCGACTATGCCACGACGTACTCAGGGCCGTATAGTCATGGCCCGTTTGTGCCATCCGAATGAAGGTAGTAGGACCCTGCTGGTATGACTCTGTCATCTTGATTGCCGCGAGCAGGCTACATCGGTGATCACTTCTTCCCTCTCCGTCTACTCGATGAGACAGACGCATCTACCAGCCAGTGATCGCCAGACGTGTGGTGCTCGCTGGAGGCCTCAGTGTCACAGCTTTGGCGCTTTTTTCTTTGAAGTGGGATGGGTTGGGCGTCACCTGGCAGAAAGTGCAAGGCCGGGGACACTCGTGGGAAGGAGGTGTGCAAGCAGGAACCTCCCTCCCGACGTAGTCAAAAATAGTAATGACGATAAAGGAGTCTAGGACTCCATTGTAGTCGTCAAACTACAAAGAACAGATACTACACATGATCAAAGCCAAAAGGCTTGAATGGATTGTAAGGAACTGTGACAGGGGCGAGGCAGATCGCTATTTATTAGACCTGCTATTAGGCAAGTGGATTATTCTGGCCAGTTGTGGGACCAATTTCAATTGCGGCATTACAACCCACGAGTAGTCCGGTCAGTTAACAGTAATTGTATGCCTGCTTTGCTTCCCCTGGACTGAACGGCACAGAATTATTATCGTTTATAAGATCCGAAAAAGGCAGGTAAGTACACAGCCAACTCCGGCCAATTGCTACCTGGCAGAAGTGCGAAATTTAAAACGCCCACTACTATCGTAACGACATTCAAATTTATTAATTGAGTAGCATGGCTCATGATCTACTCTTGCCGATGTCACTGCTCATCGGTAAAGGTGGGAGAGATACGATGCTCAACCACATTATGCAATTCCAGGCCCCTGTACAGGGCAACGCTAATAATGGTGGGGGGACTAATCTACACAAAATAAACCTTTGCATGATCCATGGTATTTGTGACATGATATAGACACACGGGTTTAGACGAGGACAGCGAAGTGGTCGAAAGGCAAGCCGTGCTAAAGCAGATTGTCCAATTGTTGATGGGGTTATGCTAGGTACCTGCCCTGGGTCGGGCGCTGCTTGATTTATTTCGTAGGGTCATGCTCTGGGTGTCCAGTTGGTATCTAGTACGTCGTTGCATCACATTTGTACATAGCTCACCATCCCTTCGGAATTGTACAACTTTACACAAAGCGGCCCGAGATGGTCAACAGCTACCGTTGAATCGGTAGATCAATGTCGGTCGCGAAATTGGTGAGCTGGTTTGTTCCTAGCCGGACGGGCTGTGCATAAAGAACTGGGGGGGGGTCGGGCTAGGATTCAACATGCAGACCATGTGAGTTAACTTGAAGACGTTTGAGCTTGACGCACGCGGAGCGCCGTATCGCAAACCTGACTTGATCGCCAACCTCGGTGAAGGTCTTAGCTTCCGCTTTATTCTTAAAGATGGGGGAGGTATACACACGACGTCAGGAGGACTTGGGAGAATAGATAGGTATGGACGGAAACTTCGATAGTGTTTAGACGGCTATAGCTCATTGGTAGAAAGGGCAAGTACAGGGCGACCAAGGCACAGGTTAGATGGGGGTGCCGGCCCGACCCCCTACGCTGATGGAGCTACCTGGAATGAATGGTCCTCCGTGGCTTGTGACGTGGCCGTGACCTAGGCCGTACAAGTGGCCACTAAGAGAGGAGGAAGGGGTGGTCGATGGGAAGGGAAAAGAAAAGGCGAATGTGGATTAGTACCAAGTTGTCAAGGCTAATGCTGTGCCTTCAGCGAACTGGTGCCTACCGGGCTCAGAGTTCTCCGCCCGCATGCTGGCTGGATATTGGCCAAGGTAGTCGCCATTACTTCCACCCGCATCCCGTCCTACTTACAGGTACTTGTCGTCGTCAATCTTATCGTCAAAGAATGTCTGCCGCATCTTAAAGAACGTCGCCGAGGTCAGTAAGCTATCGCTACCGGCCTGATGTTGGGGCCCGATCCGGGGGACGCTGAGATCGTCAGCGACCTCTTGGAGGCCGCCCTTCAGATTCTTGCAGCTGCGCATGAGGTACTTGATATCATATATGTGCGGGAAATATGTGCTCAGCAGCTCAAAGAACCCCTGCTCGTCCGCCGGTAGCTGCTGACAGATAAGGACCTTGAGGAGGTAGCCAAAGTCGTACCCGCTGTGGAAAGATATCCACTTCACGTCGTCCATCAAAACCAGGCCGGAGGTAGTCATCAGTTCCCCAAAGTGTGCCGGGTCAATGCCGTGGTCCTTGTTTTTGTGAAAATCGATGCCTGAGTTGGTTAGTAGGTCGATCGAGTCCTGCGCGTACATGTCCTCGCTACGTAATGGAAGTGGGAGTTGGTGGCACGGGCCAAGTAGGTGTAATAGCAGCGGGTTAGAACGAGATTCGAGAGCTAAGGGCTGTTGGCTTTAACTATCCGCACATCGGACCGTCGGCACCCAGGCTGGTATACGGGGCCTACTTACTCCAAATCAAATTTGAAATTGAACTGCCACGTGCAGGCCTCTGGCGGGAAGTTACCAGCCTCGTCGGCGAAGGTGATGCCCAGCTGGATAATCTTAAGTAGATCCACGTTGCACCGCAGTGTCTGGTAGTGGTAATCGGCCGAAGACCGGAACGTACCGATGGGTCTTGAAACGACACCAGGGAACTCCGTATCCTACGGAGTATCAGCCAGAGAGGGAGGAGTTGGGGCGTGTAGAATGTGGGGGGGGAAACGGTTTAGCGGTGCAGGCACATAGGCTACCAAAACTCTTCATGGTCACTTAACCGGAGCCAAGGTCTCCGTTTGAGCCGGGTGGTGAAGGCCTACTCACCATGGAAATGTACGGGTACTGCTCAATGAGCCGACGGATGATGGTAAACTCGGTCTCGAGGTTGTTGGCCCACACCTCGCGGATGAGCTTCTTTTCGGTGTCAGACATGGCGCGGCTAGTCAGATAAGGGGGCGAAGGTCGGCTAGCGGAGCATGGACGGGGTCTGGGTTTTGAGAACGAAGGGACGGCAGAATGGGAATTAGGCTGAAGGGCCTTCTGGGATCAGATGGATGGTCGCCGTGCGAAAGGCGATGCGATGCTGGGTACGGAGGTCACAAAATAGGGGTATAGGGTCTATCACAGAGCAAGATGGTCTAAGGTGGGAGATGCATGCGAGTAAGTGAGAGAATAGCGATGCGAAGGACAAGACGGTAGGAACGCGAGGATGGTCGGGTAGCGTGAGATGGGCATTGCGCGATGCTCCCTAGTCGGGTTTAGGAATTGGGGGCTTGCTCGGCCAATAAGGTCGGTAGATGGCTTCATTGGTGGATTGGAGGTACTCGCGACCTTCGCATTGCGCGGGCCCCTTCGGCTTCAAGCTTGCCGACCGCCTCGCAGTGCCCACCCAAGTTCTCCAGATGCTTCCCCACTCAAACATGCTATTCATTACACATAACCACTTATGCATGGCGAGGTTTATACGTAGAATTGGAGGGTCAGTCAAGTGGGGGCCTTGAATATTAACCAACGGCAGCTAGGATCAGTGAAAAACCGATGCAAGGAGCAGTGAAGTAAAGCAAAGACCGCGTTGGGCTTCGCGTCTGTCTCCCCCTCCTGTAAGTCTAAAAGTAGCCGATCGTTCACATCTATAGAACCTTAGCTTGCCAGCACGTCTGCTTTGCATTGGAGTCTGGCGTGGTATCCGGGGCAACTCTGCCGCAACTTGTCAGTCAGCGTGTGGTGAGCAATTATAATCCGCAGGGCTTCTCTCACACCCCCCCCCTTCCTGGTCGGAGCTGGCAGGCCCTGCACCTGGGATACACGGGCATGTGAGCGGATGGACCAGTACAATCGGATGAGTGGAAGATGTCCATGAATGAAGGCAGATTTCAGGCGGTGGGCGCGCCTACTGGTATTTAATACTGGTGGGTGGCACACCCTTTGGGCCCATGGGGGTGATGATGTAGGCTGTATAAGGCAAATTCAGCCAGCTCGAAAAGGTATTGGGGGAGGCGCAGGGAAGCCGCTGATGGTTGTGTGGCGTTGTACAGGGACTCCAAATGAAAGGGCCTGTTAAGGACGACTAAGCCCTATCATTAGTTTGTTTGCCAGTCCGAATGGCACCCATATCCCCTACGGTCGTGGGGTTCCGGTCGGCTATCAGACATTTTCGAGCCACCCTTTGCTGCTCTAACACTTGGACCCGCTGGCTCGATGCATTGCCCGTCGACGTCTGTGGCAGGTATTCATGCCCGCTGACACCATGGCCTTACCGACGACGGACACGGCCTTCGCAGCTGGAGCCTGGTGGTCGTTATCAAGACACCCTCCCTGTCCCTCCCCTAGATACACTGCGCTGCGCTACACATACTGTCGCTGACGTGTAGCTGCCAGGCCGGGGCATCTCCATCAGGGGGCGAGTGCTTCCGATAATCGAGACATCCAGCCTCTCCTACCGGACATGTCATCTTAGGGGGGGGCGGTTAAATTCATGCCGTAATTGAACGGCTCGGGAGCGAGGGGGGCACTGCGCTGTTAGCTATTTTTAACCTGAGAGAGTTTCGCTCCCAAAGCCCCCCCCTGGTGCTACCCTCCACCGCCCCATGCCTCAACACCTTCGTTCCACCCTAATACTCACAGCGACGTGGCAGAGAATAGGTACCGCAATAGCCCCGTCTCCCTGTCGCCTCCGTTTGTTTGGCATCGGCGCGTTTCCTCTCTTCTTCACTCCGCACTTTGCTCCCCTTCAGTTTCCGCTCGCTGGCAATCGGCTGGCAACCGCCCTGTGCAATTCTCCGCTCTGGCTTCCGACATCCCCTTTGTCTCTTGTGCCAAGGATTGCAGTCATCCCCGACCCCAAGTCGCCCCGGTTTAGCCGCATCTGGCCGCCATACAACGCAACCTCACCTCCGCCACCTCATCCGCCCGTGGCTCCTGGACAGTCACCACCTCCGCCTTTCGTAGCCCTAGCCAGCTTCCACCTCCCACTCACCGGTGCGACGAGCACCAGGACCTGCCTTAACCATGCAGCTCCTCAACAAGTTTACCAAGGATGTAAGTGGACGGATTTGGCCAGCGCTCGCAGAATTCGGCAGAGGAGAAGCTTCCGACCCTTATTACTCCCTACCAGCCGATGGGTCCAGCTCCATCTCAGAGCGGAGTCGGCAGGGCGTCCTCACCGCCCCCCACAGACACTGTACCCCCGCCCTCACTAACCCCCCTCCCCGCTGTACGGCCAACTTTGACTTAATGCCCGCCCCCGCGGGAACCACAGAAGAAAAAAAGGTCCTTCATCAAGAAGGCTGAGGCCGACGGCGCGGCGTCCCCGGGCCCACCATCATCCGCCAAGTCGCAAGTGAACCGCTCGGACCGCGATTCTATCCTCAGCCACGCGTCGAGCGAGCTGCATTCTCGGGCCTCCCTCAACACCGACATCGGCCCCACCGCCATCCAACGCCGCGACTCCGTACCCGTCGACGCCGATGCCGTAGTTGGCCGTACGTCCCTGGGCACCGCTAGCGCCCACCAGGGCTCGCGCAATTCTTCCATGGTTGACATCCGCACCGGCTCCCCCGCCTCCCCAGCTGTTGCTAGCAAGCGCCCCGCCGCGCAGCCCCGCCATAGTCACGGCCCCAGTTTCGATGGAAAGCCTGCGGGTATCGAGACCAGCAGGGCTCGTCCCATCACCATGTTTTATAGCAGCTCTCACACCGGTGGGCAAAGGGCCGGTGATGACGACCACGAAGACGAAAATGAAGACGAGGGCACGGCGGGCAACCGTGGTCGCCACCTGGCTCCGCCGCCTCTAGAAAACTCCCGGCGACCGTTCAGTTTCATGGGCCGTGGTCGGACGGGCTCGGTGGACAACCTCAAGCTGGCGGCGTCCAAGGGCATTTCCAGTGCTGATCTCACCCCAGCCCCCAGTGTTAGCAGTAATAACAGTAACAGCGGTGGCATCACAAAATTCTTTGGCTTGCCCCGTGCCAACCGTAGTTCTAATGAGCTGGCCCGACCTGTCGGGGTTGGGGTTGGCAGCCGCAAGATCTCATCGCCCGTCCTAATCCACCCGTCGCACGCCCTCAATGACCTAGCCCCGACCCTACAGGACCTGATCAAGGACGAAGAAGTCTTGGAACAAGAGCGCGAAGCCGCCAACGTGAGCATGTTGAGTAACGATAATGAGGCATCCTTCGCATCAGTCGACTCCGCGGCCGACTCGGGGCGCCCCCGCTATGCCACGGCCAGTTTCGAAGCATCTGGACGCGAGACTCGAACCATGTCGCCCCCACCGCTCAAACCGTCGCTGTCAAGTCCGACTGACTGGGCAAGTAAGGGGGCTGACCCCATGGATAACTGGTTCTCGCGCGTCCACAGCCGGTCGACTCGGCCCGTCTCCATGATGCCCGGCGAACTGACCAGCGCCACCGGGAAACCCACCGTCACCAACCACCGCAAGCTGTCCGGGCGCCAGCGTCCCAAAAGCACCTTCATTAACCTCTCGGCAAACAACTCCCCCGTAAAACCTGACGGTGGAACCTCCGCCACCACGCCAGCCGCCCCGCCTCGTCCCCCACCACCATTCACAATCGACTCCGCCGTGGAAACGGTGCGCTCCACTCTCACTCAGGACATTCCCTCCGAATTGGACCTGGCCGACGATAGCGTCCTACTGGCTGTCCTCCCGCGGGCTGTCGACGACACCCAAGGGTTCATTCCCCTGGCCCCCGACCACCTCGAGAGTATTAAGAAGGACCAGGTGCTACTCACCACGCGCATCCGAGGTTTGGAGACCCGCCTGGAACTTGAAACCAAGATGCGTGACGCTGCCCGGTCCTTATCCCTCCTCCACGCCAACAGCAAGAAGATGGCCAAACAGGCCAAGGAGCAGCTGGATAACACTAACCGCAAGGTCAGTCAGGCCCTCGAGGAGTTGCGGACCCTCAACCAGCGTTTCTTCCAGAACCAGCTCCGCCTCCAGCAGCACTCTGCGGCCATCCTGCGGCACGCCTATTTGGCCAGTCAGCAGCGCCGACAGCGCGCGCTCCGCCCGACCATGCCCTCCGTCCGTCGCGACCAGCTGGGGGTCCATGCGCCCAAAGGTCGACCTCGTCGCGCTAGTGCCATCCCCATCCGGACCATCCAGGAGAGTGAGGAAGACGACTACTCTGACGATGAGGAGGAGGAGGGTGGCGAAAACGGCACGGCCACGGGCCAATCCGGGGCCACCGGGCCTGAAGTTGAGATCTTCATGGACCGAATGCGTGAGATGGAACGGCGCCTGGTCTCGATCCAGGAAGACCACCGACGTACGCAGGAGGCCCTGGACCACGCGCACGTCCAACTAGATGACAAGGAAATGCAGATCGTTGAGCTCCGTGAGGATCTGGAACGCAGCCAGGTGCGGACGCGCGGACTCGCTGCCGACCTCAACGGGTCCGCCCCGACCTTTCAACGGTCCACCACGTCCTTCTCGGCGAGCTCCCTGTCCAACTCGACCACGGCCCTGTCTCCGTCCATTTACCGGTCTCCGTCTGCCTGCCTCGAGGCTCTGGAACAGGACATGCACGGGGTATCCCTGCCCGCCTGGACCCAGGACCCTGCGCACGCGAACGAGAGCAGTATCCACCTCCAGTCCCAGATTGAGGAGCTGAAGGCCGAGAAGGCCGAGCTGGGCCGGCAGCTCGCGGTGGCATTGGAGATTGCTCAGGAGCGCACCGCCAGTGGCGACATGGGGGCGCCCACAGTGACGGTCGATGGTCACCCGGCCGCCGTCGGCACCACCGGCAACAGCAACCCTACCTCGGACCTCCGTCTGTCAGACGTGCCCGCTTCCCGGCTCTCCCAGTCGAGCTTTATGAATGATGCCGTGTCGGTGACCAGCCAGTTCGGCGAGATGTCGACCCTCGACGACGAGACCGCGTCCCTCAAACGCGCCCTAGCAGCTTCGAGTCGATCTCAGGAGGGCGCTGAGGCGGCCCTGAAGGAGGAGAAGTTTCAGATTCGCAAGTTCAAGGGCTCGCTTCATACGTCGCTCGATCCCATCGAGGCACTCCTGGCCGACGGGGCCCGGCATCACGGATGGCGGTACCCGGCTGCACCCTTCGACCGTGCGAACTCGTCCAGTCTCAGCCTGGTCGATCCCACCGTCCGTCTCCGCGCCGTGCAGAAGCAGCTCGAGTACGTCATGGCCTGCTACGGTGCACTGGAACAGGCGAAGGACGCATGGGTCGAACGGGTCACCGGGTGGTCGGCCCTCCTGGACGCCGCTACCCCGCGTGCCTCTTTGGACATGCACCGCGACCTTGATGATGACGACGATAATCGCATCGGAGAGGGTGATGAGGAAGAGGCCAAGGCTACCTCCTTTGACCGCGCCCTCGAACACCTGGTGGACGAGCGACGCGCCGCCGACGCCCGGCTCCGGCAGTTGGAGGCCGACCATGCGCACCTCTCGGGGATGCTCGAAGACCTGCGGCCACCCGGAGTTGTCCTGAACGAGACCCGGGCGCGGAGCGCTAGTGTACCGGGCCCGGCGGACCCGGCAACGGCTTCGGCCTATGCGGAACAGATTACGCAGCTCGAGCAGCGTCTGAGCACGCAATCGCTCGAACTGGCTGAACTGCGGGAGGCCCTGGACGCGGCGCAGACACAGGAGGCGGACACGCAGGTCCACCTGGCCGAACTCACCGCGACGCACCGTCACCTCCAGCGCCGCCTCCGTGATAAGGAAGACGAACTCGACGAACACAAGACGCGGACCAACCACCTTCAGACCCAGATGGCCGAGTGCCAGCGTACACACTTTACCCCCGCCATGATGGACAAGGAGCGCCGGCGCCTCTTCGCCGAGCACGAGGCGCAGCTCGGTCGTATCCGCATGTCACACACGGCCCAGCTCCACAAGACCCACGGCGGGTACCTGGCCAAGGAACAACAGCTCACACAGCGCGACGAGACCCTGCGCCGCGAGGTCGAAGCCGTGCTGGTCCAGGTCGACCACCTCACCCGCCGGTGTACCGAATTCGAGACGGAACGCGGTCGCTACGAACACAAGATTGACGATCTACGGCACCAAGTCTACGCCCTTGAAACCGCCCTGGCCCACCACCGCGTCGACCGCATCATTGGGTGGAGCGATACCACTCACTTGCACCCGGTCTCTTCCTCCCCGTCGTCGTTGACGGCGGCAGCCACTCTCGATTCCGCTAGTATCCGGTTGCCCATGTCGCCCTCACCGCTATCCCAGGCCGTCTTCCCCAGTGATGCCAAGACCCCACTCGTGGAGGAAGGGGATTACGCCCAGCCCCCCTCGTCGCCGCACCCGACCGCACGGTCGTATAGCAGTGAGTCGGCCGCCGTAAGAACGGAGGAAAGTGGGCCCGCGTCGGGTACCCAACAGCGGCCAAACCTCGGCCGAGGACTCGGAATATCATCCGCCATGACGGGTAACGCGGCCGCTGCCGGAGGCGCCGCTAGCAACGGTGGGGGTATGGTCAAGGCCGCGGATAACTTCTTACCCCTAACGCCACCATCCACCCTGGCCGCCCTCGCGGTCGCTGCCGGTAGCGGCGGTATGGGTAGCCCAGGTTCCCCGAGTCTCAACATCCCTGGCTCTCCATCCTCCACCGCGGCGATGAACGGCGGCAGCACTACTCACACCGGGGTCGATTCCCGGAGTGCCTCCCCGAGCCTCAGCCTGCACGGCCTCAACCCGCAGAAATTTGCCAAGTATTACCCGCAGCTCCAGGCCCTCCGCGACGAATTCCGCGAACTCGTGGTCCAGGTGAGAACCCAACATCGTCGGCAACTGGACGGACTCGTGGCCGAGAATAAGCAGCTGGCGGTTAGTTTGAGGCAGCTTAAGCAGGGTTGGGATGACCGTACGTGGCGAAGGGCTAATAAGGGGTGTCAGACGGTCGGAGATCTGACGATGGTGGCGACGGCAACGGCAACGGTCGGACATGGTCCGGAAAATGAGGAGGAGGCCGGACCAGCAGAGGCTGTGACACCTGGCGGCGTAACCGCGACGGATACGGCGTAACGTGAGGGGAGGGGAGAGAAAGGGTGAGAGGACTTAGCGTCCTACAAGCTAGGTCACATTCGTTATTATTATTATTATATCTACTCACGGCGCAGCGTACCTTTTGATTCCTGCCACGTATGCGACCTTCGTGACATTTTCAACCGGAGTTTTCACGGCCGCCCGTTTTATACATATATATTATTATTATTATTATTTAGGATGCAATGTTTTGCCGTAATTTTTTGTAGTGAGTTTTTTTATATTCTTAACCTTAAATATATATATACTTTTCCCTTGCAGGAGTCGTTGTCGGAAGGTGACAATCGTGTGCCACGCTGGATCAGTTTGTAGACCGCCTCCCACCTAGCTCAGACAACAGGGTCGAAGAGTGGAAGCATAATGTTTGGTGACTAATTTGTGGTGAAGGGGGGGGGGAAGCTAGGGGGGTGATCCAACCCGTGGCTGATTTGTGACTCTCCTACTCTACTCCGCTTTAGCTATCCGTGCCAAAACCTAAACTAGGCGTCTCTGTGGAAGACAGCAGATGTGGAGAGGAGGTGGGTGGAGCTGCGTCTTATCCCAGACGGGAGCCCGCCTGCCACCCTAGATTAGCGATAAAGGTGGGGCCCATTCATCTCGCCATCCGCCCCGATGGTCGTCACTGCTAGTGCGGGGCGGTGGGTGAAGTGCCTGGCCATGCGATGATTGGATGGCCGTATAAGGCCTCCCAGTCGCCGGGTACTGCTTATTGGTGCATTTGGGTGACGTTCATGACTCGTCTCGCGTGTGGCAGAGGGAGAGGGTTGCAGAGCCAACAACCAAGTCGCTAACCAGTCATCAAGGATACACCGTAAGGTCCCCTCCACCTCCACGCTTCTACTTGGTGGGTCCATGCCATTCAACGAACCTGTTAAGTGGGAGGGGGTATTAAAACGCACACGGGTGTCCAACGCCAGCCCCCGTCCTTACTCGCCTAGTGACGGCTTATCAGTTTGCTCGCCAACGTCCCCCCATTCAATAGTGCAACCTCTTCCTCAAACACTTGCCAACTATTTTATCGTAGACCAGTTTCCCTTTGTGGTGATCACCGTTCTTTTTCCTTCGCCTGCTTCTCAACACACACACACACCAATCCCTTACAGAGAGCACCTTAGCATTTGAGTCTTTCCCGCATTCCGTGACTGCGACCACCGTTTGTTACTTGTACCTACCCCTCGCCACACGGACCATGGTGCTACCTTGCAGCCTCTTGGCTCAGGCGGGTGCTCAACGGGCGGTCCTCCGTTCCCTTGCTTCGCCAGCCAAATGGGTCCAGCTTGTCCAGAAGCCGCAGGTAAGTATCTGGCGTGATGAATGGTACAGCCTACATGGCTGGTTTCAGTACCTTGAGCCCCTTGCTGCACCGTTCACCCCGCCCACGGCGCATATACCTTTATCCCACTGGACTACTGTGCACACGGACAGCAACCCCACTTGATTTCCCACCTCTTTATTTGGCGGGGTGTTGAAGAGACCCGAGTACCTGGTCTACGAAAATTGGCTTCGACCCTGCAGTTCTACGATAACCGGTATCTGTCCACTTTGAATGATGAGCGTATGCCTATACCACCGATACTAACTCGCCAACGTGAAAAAAACGCACCATATGGGCCATTCCATGCGGCTGCCATCCGCCTGCTGCGACGTATCGCCCCCTTCTTCCTCCTCGCACCCCACCTCTCACTTTCGTCTCTAGACCCAGCGCTTCCAGTCGACGCGCTCCTCGACCACTGCCAATTCGTACAAGCTGTCACACCCGCAGGCTGGTACAGTGGCCTCGCCCTACCGCAAGAAATTCGCGGCCCCGCCGCCGATTACGGCCGAGGAGGCCGTGTCCAACATTCTCTACAACACCCCGACCAGCAAAGCACCTGTCGAGAGCAAGCACATCCTGGACTGCCTGGCGCAGGACGAGCCCGGCGTGCTCAGTCGGGTGACGGGAATCATGGCCGCTCGCGGATACAACATTGATACCCTCGTGGCGTCCAAGACCGAGGTGCCTGGACTATCCCGTATGACCATTGTACTCAAGGGCGAACGCATGATGATGGTCCAGGCTAAGCGTCAGCTGGAGGACCTGGTGCCCATCTGGGCCGTTCTCGACTACACGGATACCAAGCTCATCCAGCGCGAACTGCTACTCGCCAAAGTGTCCATTCTTGGCCCGGAACACGCCATCCCGCAGGTTCGCGCTTACCGCCACAGCAAAGAGGAGATGGCCCACGACCCGGTGTACGAGGAGACACTGGCTAGCGGTGGAGGTGCTGCCGAGGCGGCTGATCAACACCACCACGAGCGCTATGCGACTACCCCCTCGGCGTCCGAATCGCTCCTCCTCTCCCACCGTAACCTCAAGGCCCTCCGCGAACTCACCTCGCTGTTCCAGGGCCGGATAGTTGACGTGTCGGCCGAAAGCATCGCCATTGAGCTTAGCGCCAAGAGCGAGCGGGTGGACGCCTTCTTGTCCCTCATCCGTCCGTTCGGGATCCTCGAAGCTGTGCGTTCGGGGCTCATGGTCATGCCGCGGTCTCAGCAGCTCTCTATGTATGAGGATGATCCGGCATCGGATGATGTGACCGGCCAGGCCACGGTCGTGGATGACACCATGCTGCCACCCGGTTAGACAGCGTGGTGATTGATCAGAAAGGGGGGGTATAAGTGGAAGTTCCCGTGGGCATGGCATTAACTGCCGATCATGCATGATAAGGCAACCTGTCTCGCCATGGTGGCTGGCCCTTTTCGCCCCTTCAACCTGCGCTTTACATATGCCGGCTTGAGTGCCTTAATACCCGATAGTCTTTGCTAACTATGCGGAGAATGCAGTACGATGCAATGATGTGTCTCTTTTTTTACCCCTATTATTACCCACTTGTCTCATGGTGTCATTGCTCTTTATTTCCCCTTTTCGTACTTATAGACCATGGAAGCACTAGTACACGCCGCGACGTCCACTAAACGACCATCGTAAAGGCATTCCATCCTTTGCTTGTATAAATGAAGTGGGGGAGTGTCGATTAGGGCCCAATTGCCCCTCAACGTTCTGGCCTGGATGTGACTTTCCGAGGCGACGGGCGCAAAACCGCAGCTCGGGCATGGATATGGGATGGCACAGTGGCGACTGCGACCCGAAAGGCAGACAGCCAATACCTACAGGCTGGAAAGGGCCGCGTAGGTCACCCGAGAATGATACGGCATATTCAAACTGGCTGACACCGAAACTCCTAAGAAGCGGCATCCGGATTACGCTAAACGGTGGGATAGCAGAAGCATGCCAGCTGGGTTCGCCGGGCCAATTATTTGCAATGTTGCCACTATTCACCGTAGTGGAGGTCTCATGTGTGCACGCGGAGAGTTCACCTCGACTGAAAAAAAGCGTGAGTAAGAGGGCAGGGGAGCGGGGACAACCCTACGATGTATAACTACCTAGAAAGCTGTGGCAGGAATGGGGGGGCAGAGGCATAGCAGATTAGCGCGCGGGAAATTGGGAGCGGGGGAAGGTTGTATTTTAGCCAGCAAAGCGTTTTGGTTGGTCGTCCATTCGCCGGGAGAGCCAGGTCCGCCTGACTCACATACCCAAGAGCGCAGCAAGGTCCAGGGCCCTGGGACTTGCCTCACGGCAGATTGGTTGGCAGAGGGAGGAGTGGGAAGGCCTTGGACCAGCAGAGTGTGGGCTGCACTGCAAGCTGGTGCTGCCGTTCTGCGTCTCCATTGGCACAATTCCATGGCTGTGAGAATGCGGTAGGGCTGGCACATGGGAAGATAAGGACCGAAACTGGGAAAACTAGCTGGACCCTGACCCAACTGGTTAGGAGGCGTGCCTGTGACCCCGCGCGGGCCGGCACCGCAGGATTGGTGATCTGGGCGACTGAAACGGTCGCCCTGGGCCAGCTAGGTAGCGTCATGGCGCCATCCCTAGCTTGTTTGTCAACAACGTTTACCAGGTGGGCCAGGCCTTCTGTAGGGGGTGGCTAGTCCGATACAGGATCAGCGGTGCCGGCTGCTAAGGACGCGGCTCGCTTGGGGGTCGGAAAAGTAGAATGTGGCCCCAGCGTGTCCTTGGCCACCGCATCGCTTAGGGTTGCTTGGCGGGACAGGTATCGGCATTACCTGGGTAACTGGGACCGACGTGGGCTATAGGGTCTAGCCACGGCACATGTCCCTAACCCACGACCCCACCGATGAGCTCCACGGCAAGGGCGGCCGCCTTGTTGCCACCCGATAAGCCCCTCGGGGGCAGAGTGACAAGCCCAGGCACATGCAGCTGGCCGCTAAGGTGAGGAATGCCCCCCGCCTGGGCATGGCATCGCCACCCTAATTATCTCCCCGTCAAACGGTGGCCACACGTGGGAAGGGTGCGGGCCATTGGCCGAGCCGCCGCTCCAGCCCCGTCCCGCCGCTTATCTGACTCAACTACTAGTGGCCCCTGACAGGCTGCACCGGCCAACCCGCCTATACGCGCCGTCGCTGCTGGTTCAGTCGAATCCCCCTGTACTGCACCGATGGCCTAGGGGTATAAAACTGGCGCACCGCACCCCTCGCTTCCGCCGGCCAGCCCCCCGCCCGTGCTAACGAGTCACCAGCCAACCGCACCCGGCCATTCCCTAGCCTCCCTCCTCCTCTGATCTGCCCGCAACGGCCTACGCAACCCCACGTAGTATCCCACCTCCTGCCAGCGGCCATTATTTGGTCGGCCCGTCTGAGTGGCTAATCTCGCGCCCTAACCCCTCCCGCCTCCCGTACTTCACACTGCCTGTCGATTTTCTACCGCGGTCGTTATTAGTCATTAGGGGGTTTGTGACACCTGCGCCCACTGCACGTTGATCCCTTTAGTCTTATCGCTAGTGGTCTTCTATTTTTTTTCTTGCCCTAGGCTGTGACTTTTGGTGGCCTTTTACCACGTCCGATTCAACTGCCACCGGCTACCGTATCTCCAGCCTTCCGCTTGCTTATATACCTGGCCCTCGTACCCCTGGTAGGTGTCTAGTTTCCTCCTACGTTTACATCACCGGCCTGTTGTGAAGGCTTGACCGTCTCTCCTTAGGAATCACTGTACCTGCTTAGTTGCCTGGGCTGCTACCCCTTGCCACCCTGCACCACGCCTCTGTGTAACCTCTGCATTCCCTACGCCTGTAACCTTCTACCCGTCCCTAACTCGCCCACCGACCTGTCATCCCGCAACTTTACCCTGTCTATCCCACTGCGCTTCTACTTACGCGCCGCCAGTCGCTCTCCACTACCTCGTCCTCCTTCCGGTCGCACACCTGCATTCCGGCCATGCTCTCGCACTACGCCGCCCCGCGCTTAGGCGCCCTCAACCGGTGCCTCACTACCAACCTTCGGCCTAGTGTCAAGCCTACGGCCACGGCCCTACGGCGGACGCTGGGCTCTCGCGCCGTCTCGACTGCCAAGCCGCGCGCCAGCTCCAGCCCGGCTGCTGCCGTGGCCGAGTCCCGGTCCACTCCTCAGCCGTCAACCCGTGTGGCCTCGGCCGCCGCCCCGCAACCCCTGACCGGCCAAGCCCTTCGCCGTGAGGATGGGCCGCAGTACGACGACTCCTTCGTGGGTCTATCCGGCGGTGAGATCTTCCATGAGATGATGCTACGGCAAGACGTCAAGCACGTTTTTGGGTACCCCGGTGGCGCCATCCTGCCCGTCTTCGATGCCATCTACGAGTCCAAGCACTTTGAGTTCGTTCTCCCACGCCACGAGCAGGGCGCCGGCCACATGGCCGAAGGTTACGCCCGGGCCACTGGCAAGCCCGGTGTGGTCCTGGTCACCTCCGGCCCCGGGGCCACCAATGTCATTACCCCCATGCAGGACGCCCTTTCGGATGGCGTTCCCATGGTCGTCTTCAGCGGTCAGGTTCCCACTACTGCCTTGGGAACCGACGCCTTCCAGGAGGCCGATGTGGTCGGTATCTCCCGTGCCTGCACCAAGTGGAACGTTATGGTCAAAGACATTGCCGATCTGCCCCGGCGTATCAACGAGGCCTTTGAAATCGCCACCTCCGGCCGCCCAGGCCCCGTCCTGGTCGACCTCCCCAAGGACGTGACGGCCGGCATTCTCAACCGACCCATCCCGATCGCCCCCACTATCCCCACCCGGCCCGCCGGCCCCGTCGCGGAGAGCGTATCCGAGGCTAACCGCCAGCGCACGCTGACCCGCATCGCCGAGCTGCTTAACCAGGCCGAGCGCCCCATCCTTTATGTGGGCCATGGCATAATGGGTCACCCAGACGGCCCGGCCGTCTTGAAGGAGCTCGCCGACCTGGCCAATGTCCCTGTTACCACCACTCTGATGGGCCTGGGTGCCTACGACGAGACGGACTCCAAGAGTCTACACATGCTGGGCATGCACGGGTCTGCCTACGCCAACTTGGCTATGCAGGCCGCCGACTTGATCCTCGCCCTGGGTGCCCGGTTCGATGACCGCGTTACGGGTAACATCAAAAAGTTCGCCCCGGGCGCCCGGCGTGCCGCCGAGGAGGGCCGTGGTGGGATTGTGCACTTTGACATTATGCCGAAGAACATCAACAAGGTGGTGGATGTGGACTACGCCGTTGAGGGTGACGTGACCCGGAACCTCCAGCAGCTGCTCCCGCTCATCAAGCACGCCGAGCGGGCCCCTTGGCACGCGAAGCTGGCCGAGTGGAAGACTACCTACCCGTTCAACTACGACCGCAAGACTCCGCTGCCCAACCAGCTCATTCGCCCCCAGTCTGTCGTCGAGGAACTCAATCGCCAGCTCCAGACCCAGTCGCAGGATTTCATCATCACCACCGGCGTGGGCCAGCACCAGATGTGGGCCGCGCAGTACATCCGGTGGAAGCACCCGCGGTCGTTCATCACGTCGGGTGGACTGGGTACCATGGGTTACGGCCTACCCTCGGCTATTGGTGCCAAGGTGGCCTGTCCGGACAAGATGGTTATTGACATTGACGGCGACGCGTCCTTCTGCATGACGGCCATGGAGTTGGCCACGATGAGCCAGTACAAGTTGGGTGTCAAGGTCCTCCTGCTCAACAATGAATTCCAAGGCATGGTCAAGCAGTGGCAGGACATCTTTTACAAGGAACGGTACAGCGCCACCGCCATGACCAACCCGGACTTTGTCAAGTTGTCGGAAGCCATGGGTGTCAAGGGCATGCAGTGCGCTGATCCAGCCAAGCTATCCGACTCTCTTAAGGCGTTTATCGAGCACGACGGTCCCGTTGTGCTCGAGGTGCTCGTCGATAAGCGTGATCACGTCTATCCCATGGTACCAGGGGGTAAGGCCCTCCACGAGATCATTCTTAACGAGTCCACCACCCTCCAGGGCACGGAGAAGCTGCAGTAGTAATTCTGAATCGGGTTATAAACCCCTCACCCCCCCCCCACGAACCCACCCTTCTCCCCACTGTTTTATTAGGTACCACATTTTCCGTCATCAACCCTCTCCTCTTTCAAAATACACTCTCATCATCTGGCTTTCCGTGGTCTTGTCTAGTGTGGTTGGCCACAATTTCCATTCCGAGTCGGATCCCCTCAAATATAGCCTCTGTAATCCCCATCTCCTCCTCCGACACCCCAGCGGATGGGTAGGGGGGAGGGGAGGGCGTATAATATATTTACTGGTGGATGGCTTTGTAAAGTATTGAATGAAGTGCCGCTGCTCATGCTGTATCTGGATCCTATGACCTCAGGGCACGTGAGTTCCCAGACCCCCTGGTGAGCGAGGTGCTCCTTGGGAGCCTTATGACCGACCCTACCGGTGCCGATCCTCCGCGGTCAGGGGTCGGGAGGGAAGGCTTAGCGAGTGGCTACCAACCGCATAATCCACCAGTACCTCTATTTTGCCAAACCTTCGTGCGCTGGACAAAGTAACCCTTCGGTTATAGATTTTATTTTTTCAACTTTTTCTGCTCGCATTGAGACGGGCAAGACGTCGTAGGGCTGTGATAGGGCCAGCCAATCCCCCTATACCTCCCAGGCCCACTCCAAGGGAGGGGACGGAGGGGGGGGGCTACCATACTAGAGAGGAGGGACGCGATCAGGACACATCCCCTCGGGATTTGGATGTCCGCTAAACCGACCGCCCCCCTCTATCCTCAACTTGGCTGGTACCTGGTCCCTCATCGCTTTACATCATTTGTTGCTCACTACCTGTTATCGCCTAGCTATTGCATCTCACCTGGGCTTGACGCCATTTATGACCTGTACCTAATTTACGTGGAGCAAGGAGCATAGACCTCACGCATCTACTACCCCGAACCAGCTTTGTACTCGCTGCTCTTTTCCACTTGACCCCCCCTTCAAGTTCCATTGCACCTTCCCATCACGTCATTCCTGCCATATTTCTCAGGTCCAGGTCCCCATCGGCTTTTTGTTTGGTTTTTATTTTATTTTATTTTTTTTCCACCCCCTTTTATTTGGCGTGGGCCAAGGATTCCGTGTCCGCTTCCCACGTCACCCCCCCGTTGGACCGCTACATGAACCTCCTCACCTGGCCGCAGCTCGTCCTGTTCTCGTTTGGCGTGGGTTACTTTACGCGCCACTTTGACCTCATCACCTTCACTCGGGATTTTGTCGAGGCCCTGCCGGATACCGCCCACAAGTCGCTGCTCATGCTCTGCTTGCTGGGGATCTGTTTGGTGTTCCTGGCTATCGTTATACCTTTGGAACGCATCGCGGAGTTTGAGCACGGTTCGGTAAGTGCGAGGCGAATCGAGCTCGGACAATGGGCTTTGTGCAGTCTTGCCTTGGACCGCAGTATCCGTAGGCGCTGCGATATTAATCCTCATGATTGATATATATATATATATATATCTGTACCATACACTCTCTACATTCTGTGCACAATCCTTTAGAGTCTGGATTACCACCACCATTCATCGGCCCGAGAGCAGCTCAAACGCCGGGGCAGTTTTTAGGGAAATACGTAGCACAACTAGTAAGGACCCTGTAGCATCTTCTGTAAGTAGGGTGGTGTGCGTCAGGAGCGGGGAGGCAGGTCGCCGTGTGCGGTACCGGTTCCAATACGCTTACGTTGACATCAGACAACTACCACCCCCGTGCCTATTCCTTGTACTGACCCACTTTACGCTCGTTTTATTCACGGTAGCTGCACTCTCCCTCATGACAGCGGTACGAGTTGCCCAAATCTACTGGCCCGTCAGCGAGCTGCCCCAGCTCCGGCCGAGTGCCAATGCACCGCCAACTCGTGTCTACGTGTTAGGATGGGAGGTGGTGCCCCAGGTGTACTGCGTCTGTGACCTGGTTCGCGGCCTGGACTATCCAGCCATCCAGCGGGGACTAGCCGCGCTGGCCAGCCATCATCTTTTTGCCGATATTAAATTAGCGCCACCCACCATTCTCGGCACGCTAGACACTGATGAAGCCGTGGATTGGGAGGATAGTGTGCACTTGGACCTGGAGTTACACCTTGCCCTTGACTCGGCCCGACGCCTTAAAAGGTAACCTTTGTTAAGCTCCTCTTGTGTCCAAGATGCGGACGCTGAACCAGCTCAATTCAACCTGGGGGCACCCGAGACTAACCTACGTGTCTTGCTCTTCATCTGAATTACACCGCTGGTTGTCAGACTGACCCCTGCTACGTCCTATGGAGAGAGCGCCGAGCGGACCGAGTTCATTGTTTTTGATCCAGAAAAGGTCAACTTCTCGTTCCACCTGAGCGTCCACCCTCTGATGTTGGATATTGCCTCCAACCTAATGGGGTCGTCCGGTCGCAATACGCATGGTCCCCTACCGGCCGCCCAAGCCACGCCGAGCCCTCAACCACTCACCCAAGGCACTCCAACCTCCTCTGTGGCTCCCTCCACCGCCGAAATTCAGAGCGGTGCTCCCAATGAGCCACCGACCCTCGTGGCGGTGCTCAACCACGTCAATGCTGTGCAGACGGTACAGGTCCTGGTGCGCTACTATCTCCGGTCCACGCGGAGCCGATGGCTGCACTTTAGTTGGCTCAATTTTCTGCGGGAGCCCCTCCATTTGCCTCAGCTCGGACCGGCAGCTACCGTTGACCCTAACTGCTCAGGAACTCCGACGAGCCCACCCCAACTGGCATCAGCACCGCCATCGTCTCTACCCCCACCGCGGCGTGAACCCTCCCCAGACCCCGCCCCGGTACCCGTCTCGCCGTTTCCGTTTACCCGACCACTCCTCTGCTTTGTCATTTTCTTGCGGGTCATTAGCGAGCTCCTGTTGCGCGTACTCAATTTCCAGTACCGCCGGTTCATGCTGAAGCGCTCCACGGCCATCGGCCAACAGCTGGACCTCCGCCTCCGCCAGATCTCCAACACGCCCTGGCACTACATTATGCTGCGGCGCAAGTTTTGGAACGACCCCTGCCGTCGCACCGCGCTCTACATCAATTTCTACAATCACCTATGGCAGATCATTGGCGACGTGTTCATCGGCCTAGTCGTCCGCCATCTGATCCTCCACCACGTCTCGGGAGCCGGATCCGCCTCATCGCGCCTACCCGACCTCGCCGCCGCCCGTGTGCTTCACACCCGACTGCACTACTACGCCGTCACGTCCTTGGAGTCCATGATCGAGTGGCTGATGGGCTGGCCCGCCGGCATGAAGCTGAACCCGCAGCTCGACGAGTTCCTGGGCGAACTATTCCTATGGCTGATCCGTCTTTGGACGCTCCTCATCCACCCGGCCCAACCCACCACGCTTTCGTTCGTCCGCCTAGTGGCCCGCTGTGGGATCTTGGGGGCTTCGTTCCAGGTCGCCCTCCTCTCCGATTATATATCGATCGTCACGCTCCACATTTACTGGTTTTACGCGGTCGCCGCCCGGATCTACCACTGGCAGCTGTCCACGCTACACTCCCTCCTCAATCTGTTCCGCGGTCGGCGGATCAACCCGCTACGGTCCCGCGTCGACTCGTGCAATTTCGAACTCGACCAGCTCCTGTTGGGTACGATTCTGCTGTCGCTCGTGCTATTCTTATTCCCCACCATCGCGGTCTACTACCTTACATTCGCTGTCAGCCGCGTGGGTATCATCGTCATCCAGGGCGCCCTCGAGATGATATTGGCCGCCCTCAACCACTTCCCGTTTTTCGCCATTGTCCTGCGTTTCTTCCTGCCCCGACGGTTCCCCGGTGGGATTCGGCTGAGCTTGAGTCGTCCCGACGCGTTCTGGCGGGACTCAACCCCGCTTCGGTACCGGCTCCGGCGGTCGCTGGCCGCTGCGGCCTACGTCGTCCGGCGGGGGTTCGGTCGAACGGTGCCCGTCGCCTCGACTTCTTGGCGCGCCGAATGGTCGCCCCTATCTCGGCCAAGACGTTTCTCAGGACGTGGTGGTACAGTGAACTCAGACCAGGGGCCCGACCGCGTCGATCGTGAGCATGAGATATATGCCGGTACAGTGGTTACCGAGACCGACGGTACGGCTCGTCGACCTCGGCGGTTCTCCCTACAATCTTACTTTGCGCGGGCCCCCCGGCGGAAGTCATCGGTGGGCGATACGCCCGGTTCTCCGTCGAGGGCACCGGATACGCCTTATATTCGGGCCGCCTCGACCCTTTCCCTACCCACCATAGTCACACCGCCTCGCGGTACCCTCGTTTATCCGACAGAGCGTCATTCATCACGCCGTGATCGCCGCCGTGCTTCCCGAGGGTCAACCGCCGGACCCCGGATGGTGTCACTGTTGGACGACGGAGGTCAAACTACATTGGCGCCGACGCGGCGCCGGTCGGCCGTCTCTGATCAGATCATCACCGTATACGGCCCGGACGACGTTACCGCGCTGATCCCCCGCAGCTTCCAACCGACGCCGATGACCACCACCACTGCACCGACCCTCGACCGTCCACGACGGCTGCCGACGGTTACGGTGTATCTCAAGATTGAGAATAACCCGCTTCCCTTCTCAGGGGTGTTTTTCCAGTACTTTCAACTGTGGAAACAGCTCGGCGAGCACTACTTTTCGGTGTCCATCATGAAGTCCTTCATCACGGGCGAACTCATCCGACCCGTGCCACGCCTCCAGTACACCATGTTCCCCGAGGCCATTCCCAGTCTTGAGAGTATGTGGCGGCAGATGTTAAACACTAGCGATCGACCTACTTGACGTTGCTGCTACTGTTATTGTTTGTTTTTGGGGGAAAGGTAGTTTCTGGTAGGTTCCTCACGTCTATGGTTGAAATAATAAATTTGGCTTACTGATACAGATATGTTTAGAATATATATATATATATAGATTGGTAGATATGGAAGACGGGATCTTTGGGGTTGACACTCTACCTTAATCCTTGTAATATCTGATAGAATGAGTTATGCGATATAACCCGAACATTCCAAAGCGAACTATTGCTTGCAGCATCTCATGCCTCCTTCTCTACATACACCTCCCCATCACGTCCATAACCAAAATTCCGGTACCTCATCTAGCCCACACACACTATACTACCATACCATGCTGCACGGGGACCCATAGTAACCCAGTTCTCCCCCTTCCCTCTCCCTCTCTTTCACTTGTCCATCACCAGAATTTTAACCAATCTTCACCCCTGGGCCACCTGCGCTATCAGAAGGTACATCGTATAATCGAATTCTTGAAGGACTTCGCGCAGACTAGGGATATCCTGCTGGGCAATACCGCCACTAGTGGCGAAACTTGGGTCTACCCTGTAACAGTCACCGACTGGCTCCGGTCACTAGGAATGATGTCCATGGTGTGGTGGTTCCAGGCCGTTTCAAACGGGTCGAAACCACCAGGAAAAGGGAGGGAGGGGAGGAGTTCCGGATGACCCAGGCCCAGATCCCTCCCTCAGAGTTTTCGTTAGGAACTTGTCTGGAAATAGTTACTCATGGAGCTCATCCGGAGTACCATAATGATATAGGTATATGTATTTTACTATAATTCAGTTGCACCAAAACTTTTTTTGCTTTACCTGCATAAGTGAAAAGCAGATGAGATGGATACATATAACCTAGTGCTACCAAAGGGGGTTTATGGCAGCGGAAGGGTGAAGCGTGGCTGGTACAAACAAAAAAGACAAAAGAGGAGGTAAAAATGACGCCACACGAATATCCAGGACACGGCTTGCGACAGCGGGTTACGACACAATCTTTCCCTTCCCATCAGTATTCTGTGTGGAAGGAGTAGAAATTTTTGGCCCGTTCGCGTTCGAGGTGCCATAGGTTTTTCTGAAAGATTCCTTTTGCTTCTTATATGAGGCATAATCTTTCCTCACCTTGGTGACTTTATCTTTTGCCACTTCCTTCACCTTAGCGACTGCGTCTGAGATCCCGAGGGCTGGGTTGGCGTCCACAGCGGGGCTCAGCACGAGAATGAGGGTAGAGGCGGCGGCGACCATGGCGAGGATTCGGGGCAGCGTAAGGTACATGGTGGTTAAGTGCAGTGGCTTGGGGAGTGGGTAGCGTGGTAGGAGGGGCAAAACCGTGAGACGTGGTATACACTGTTCAGGTGGTATAATCTGGGCGAAGGAATGGATGCGTTGGATGGCAGAGTAGAGAGGGGAAATAGTATGCGAGTGATGATGGTTAAAAAAATGAAGGTGACAGGTCGACCTTTAAATATTGCAACGAGGGGGGGGGAGGCGTGGAGTTGTTTACCCCACCCAGTCGAAAGTGGGTGCCGTGTAAACCAGTGATACGTGTAAAGGGGGGCAGATCGCGGCAGTCACCGACCTTACCATCGTACGTTTGCTACCAGGCTATATCATTGTCCTCGCTCAACCTCCCGCCCTATTCCTAGTGTGCATCTATACACCTTCCTCAGTGCGCTCATACCACGGACGTCGTGGATAGGGCCGAGCTTGTCGGCTAATGTCGTAGTTGATTGTTCGACCCGCCCATTGGGTGACTCACAGACTACAAAGAGATATTATCTCGGAAATAAAGAGGCGAGGAAAAGAATATATTGAGATTGCTCGACAGCTCCGCTGCTAACACGGCGAGTCCTCAGCAGCACGAACATTTTGTCAAAGACAATAACGGCCGATCGATGTTTGCTGGTCCCCCTAGCTGCCCTGTCCCTCCCCTTCGACGCATTCGTCGGACACGGGAGGCAGAGCTACATTGACCATCCGAGCGGGCGGGCGGGCGGCTGGTTTCTCTGTTGGGTGACGTATAACAAAGGTAAGGTTGGTGGTGGCTATGTGTCCACTTGCTGTCGTATCCCCTTTGTTGGGCCGGCCGGATCATTTGCCACCCGTCCCTTCCCTCTCTCTCCTTCCCGGTCTTGTCTATTCCCGATTTTCTTCTCCCTCACACTTTTCATCTGCCGCCCGTCAATTTTTCACGAAAAAGTCATTGACACTCCACAGAATGCTTGGCGACAACCCAGTGGGTAGACATGGTGTACTATGTCTGTAGTAGACTGGGTAATGTAAGGGAAGAGAACTGACGACTCAGCGTAGACTCATACCCCCCCTCAAAAAGGATGACATTAGCTAGTGGAAGGCGGGACCAAAGCCGTCAGGCCCCGAAAGAGCCGATGCATCTGTACGGCCTCTCGTCCCACAGCCATTATGTTCCACCAACGGAGATCAGCCGCTCGCCTTTTTCTTGTCTCGCCCGCTGTGATTAGTTGGCAGGAAAGGGAGGGGGTACTGGAGGACAGATATATTGATCCTAAACAAAGGGTGGCAGTCGCTATAGGCTATAGCTAGGATCCCTAGGCCGCTTTTTCGGCCGACCCCCCGATCTTTGTTCTAGCTTCCTATCCTCTCCGCCTCTTCCATTGTCCCTATTCCCCACCCATCTCTGCCCCCCCTTTTCTCGTCTCTGCCGCTTGACCCCCACCCCCTCCAAGGCGCCTCCATGTTGGCAACAACGGATGGCGGTGCGGAGATTCTTTCGTACCTCTCTTCCTACTCACGACAATCCAACAACAACGATAACCAGGCAGCGAGTAAACTGGTAAGTTTCGGTTTGGCTAGGCTACAGTGCACCGCTTAAGGCCTTCATGTGCCGAGCCCGAAACCATTCCCTAACTCCCCCCCCTCCACTTCCGAGAAAAATAAGGAATAAAAACTACAGCAGGGGAACGCTAGACTGTCCACTAGAGGGACGGCATGCGACCCGGCTTAAACTTGGCATTTATATCAGTCGAACTATCCCCCACACACCACCGTTTGGACGTAGGAATGCGGTCTAATGTGGGAAACTGGTACCAGTAGAAGGCAATTACTGTAGAGTATAACTACCCCTTTCGACATTGGTATGGCTAAGCGTCAACATCTCCGACGGAGACCGACTGCCCCACCAACTTCTTCGACCTCTTACGGCACCAGAAAGACGAATATGAGCGGTCTACGCGAACTTGCGAAGCGGCCCACTCTGCCTAGTTTGCCCAAAGTAATATAAGTTTATGCATATAATTGACCGTATTAAAATAAAAAGCAATGGTTGCGGTCTGAAAGATCTTTTCAAGCCAAGCGAACGTCGCTAGGTCAGTGATCTGATCCCTAGGATCAAAGCGTCTGGAAGATATCTCGGCGTCCATCGGTCCAACCAGTCACAATGTTCCACCACTCTCTACCCCCCTTTACCTCCGTTGTTTCCCTACCTCATATCCCTCGCATTACCAACCATCCTCCCCATTAGCAGGTTATCCATTCTCTTTGGGAACTGCCTCGCTCAACTAGGAGCTGGGGCCGCTTGGTCACCACCTCGCGCGAAACATTGGGTTGCCAAGTGTGCAAGAGTCCAATCAGACCATGGCCTTTATCGACCCGGCCTCTCATCATCACCTCCAACCCCACCCCCTCCCTCCACCTGGAATCCGATAAATCTTGGCTATTAACCAACCCCTCCCCCCCTCTTACTCGTTAACCACTGTTAGCACCCCACCACACCAATGCCATTTGATGAAATTTAAGGGGTTCGGATTAGTTTCCCTTAAAAATGAGGTCCGTTTAGTGCTGCACATGGGGAGTCTAACGAAAACCTTATTTAAACCCAGGGGCCAATCTTCGTAGTACAGCTCGCCTTTTTCATAATTTTATCACCAGGTCCAAGTCTAAAATCTAAGCCTCCGAATCAACTCAAGCCCCGCCAACTGTAATGTGACGCTGCTCGCTTGGTATGTACGTTACTCAGGTTGCAAGCCACGGTGTATTTCTATTGAACTAGCTCGCACACTGCGTTCGGTTGCTCCTTGGTTCACTGCCGGTCATGAGTAGTCAGCTCGCCTTCATAAATGCCACGACTATACTGATGGCACACACCAGTAATTATTAATTTATTCGCAGTCCACATTGACGCGCTTGACGGTGGAGGGGGTTATATCCTAGACCTAGGCTGGAAATGGATGATGGAAATTATTGTTTGCCTTACCAAAGAGTAGCCTGCCTCACAGCAGCTCCATGCCCCCGACCGTCATGTGGATCGTCCTGCGCAGCGAACTGGAGGCTTAACGCCTGGTTAACGGCGAGAACCAGGGTCGGTTACGCTTGGCAAGTTAATTTTCTGCAAGGGAGGTTTGGACCGATGCCCGCAGCTACCGGGCTGCTAGCGGTCGGCATTGGTGGGTTGGCTTGGGTCTGCCTCCAAGTTGCTCTCCCCTGGCAACTGCCACCAGGCATGGTATCTCGAGGGCCGCTCTCTACCTAGATAAACGTGGAAAGTTCACTCACGAAATCGGAGCTCGCCAACCTCTGGTCCTGCCGCTTGGACTGTTCCTGCGCCTTTTGTTTTACTGGGCCGTAAAGATATCTCCGCATAGCTCAGATAGATAATCGTTACTATGAATAATTTACCGTGGAAGGCCGAAGCCTCCGCCGATGTCAAACAGATGGTCTGTACAGGTCGCTATAGTGGCGGTGAAGTGGAGCGGTGTGCCTATCTGTCTGTTTATGGACTGGACCTGCCCTGGAACACACTGTGTTGGGCGAGAGGACTGTGGCCGGATCCCGATGAATCATAGGAGCCATTGCGGGCGAAATCGGTCCGACGGCTAGGTGGTACGTAGGTCAAGCGGGCGGGCTGTGATAGGCGGAATTAGTGCGGCTTTGGGGGTGAAGAAGGGCGCATCGCCCTTCCTCCCCTCGCACCCTGTCCACGTGTACGCCCTCGGCCTTTCCTTTTCAGCAACCCCATTATTCAGCACAGCCGGGTTAAGTAGTCCTACCGCAGCCCATAAGACACAAGCTGGGGGGGGGGCAGTTCTCCTGCCCAACTAACGCGGTGCTTCCGTTAACTACCCCTGACGCCTCTGCGCTCCTCCTCCGTCTCTCCTGCTAGTGGTGCCAGTACCCTTATATTTACCAACCCTACACCCTCAACCCCTTCGGCTCCTGGTCTCACCTTTCACACCTTCTCGGCCCCGTTTACCGCTCAGACCCCCCCCTCATTCGTCACCCCATACCCATTACCGCTACCTTCCATCCTACAGTATTCAGTCCGCCCGCCCATTCACAACTCGCCTAATCGTCATGTCTTCTCCCGTCGCCCAGCCCCGGCCACTTATTGTGGGTGGTGAACAGATCACCAGTCCCTACCCGGTATTTCTCAGCGGTCCGGTCCAGCGAGGGTTCGGCCGCGGCAGTAAAGAACTGGGGATCCCAACAGGTAGGTCCGTCAGACGTCGCGGTGCCCGGCCGCTTAGTTCGTTATGACCCTGAGTCCGGCGCAAACCCCTTGTCTAACCACTCTAACCCATGCCCCTCCGGCTTGCATTGTTGACCCCCTGTTACGCCGACCGACGTAGCCAACCTACCGGAACAGGTCGTCCACGACGCCTGCTCGAACCTCACGACCGGGGTGTACTTTGGTTGGGCCCAGGTCGACGGTGGCCCAGTCTACGGCATGGTCATGAGTTTGGGTTGGAACCCGTACTACAAAAACGAGAAGCTCTCCGGGGTAAGTAGTCCGTCGGTCGCCCGCCACTGACTTTTAGGATCTGTTGATACTAGCCACTCATGTTGGAAGCGCCGAGCCACTAGCCCAACCGTTTGCCATTTCACACGGTACCTGTCCCACCCCGGATGGCTCCTATCTATTCGATGAGATTAACCCATCGCTCTGCCTCCTGTCTAATCGTCGGCACATGTCAACCAGGAGGTGCATATTCTTAACGAATACCCCCAAGATTTTTATGGCAAGCCATTGAAGGTGGTCGTGCTGGGCTATCTTCGGCCGGAACGTGACTACACATCTCTAGGTAAGTTAGGGCCCGGTTGCCATATTCTCATTGCTCCGGACAAGCTGACCGAGGCCACACCATGGTTCGTGGTCCCTTGATCATTAACGCATCTCATTTGCCACTTGACACCCCCCCTTCCTTATTTCTATATACAGATGCCTTGATCTACGATATCAATGTGGATATCACAGTAGCCAAGAACTCCATGGCCCGGGCTGCCTACTGCGCGTACCGGTCCGACCCTTTCTTTGAATCGGCCTAGGTGGCACCAGGGTACCCCCCCCCCACCCACCCTCCATCCGCCCGCCCACGCACAAGTCGAGCGGCGATGCCTCTGGTATTTACTTTGCCAGCCCAGGCTACCCCAGTCCTGCCACGGCGACAAAAATACGTTCGTTGTGGAGAATTTGGCAACTTACAAGGCCACTACAATTTTACTACTCATCCCGGTCTGGCTTCTCGGCATATAGTAAACCCCAGTTGCTAAAGAACTTCCTCTCGCCAACAGTATTCATTGCCAACACGCCTTCCGATTACCCTTTCTCTACTTAAAGTGAAGAGTAACAAAGATGATGGGGGGGTTGAAGGACGAAGGCTGTACGCGTCTAGCCGGCGGTGGCCCCTCTCCCCACCTCCACCCCCAGGGTCTTAACCTCGCCAACCGACATGATACCATAGTTCTGACATCAAACAAATAAGGCCACACTATTAGACAAACAGAGAACCTTTCCATCTGATTCGGGCCCAGAACGACCCTCTTGTGTCGGACATCTATTGCAGCAGAAAACCTGGTATAAAATTGTGGGCATTATTGCCTGGAGATTCCGCTCACCAGTATACCTGTTAACTTCGTAGTAGAACCATGCCTCTGCATCAAGCAACACGGTAAAATTGGAAGGTTCCTATCAAACACTGCCCGAGATAAAGTTGTTTTAAAAAGGAGCCGGTTGTCCAATATGAGTAAAAGATGGTAAGCTGGTCCCTGTCTATCTTACAGCGGGGGGTGGCACTGTTTTAAAGCCAAGCATACGGTCATGCTCAACGTCGAGCGAAATGCCAGGACCAGTCGAGAAATAAAGCGTTAGATCCATTATTTTGATCACCATAACATTGTGAAGCGTACATCTGGGGGAGCTCAGGGCTTCCGCTCATGCCCCACTTCACCCTGTTCCGTCCGTTAGCTTTTTTTTCTTAGGAAGCATGGTAGAGCCCCCTCCAGGCCTCCAGTGACTAAATACAGGCCCGCTATACTCACTTCATCCGACGTGCATTGGCGGGATTATCACACATCCCCCTCCAAGTTTAAACTACCAACCTTCGGGATTGCATTGTCAATCGAAGGCGGCCCGTTCGCTCGAGGTTGCACCTATTTTCCAGGCTGCAGGTTCCCTTCACCATCTGGCCCGTCAGTCGTGAAGCACTATAAGCGACAGCAATTTACCTATCGTGTCACTAAAAATTCCGAATCGTCGAGCCCACGCTTTCTAATGGAGCAATGCGAGGCGTTGGGCGGGTTAAGGGCGGAGTGGGGTGGGAGAGGGGCATGCCATGAACTTACGAGGGTAGTGCGAAAGTGCGACGACTATCAAGGCGATGCATAATGACCTGGTGGCTTCCGGCCGAGATACTTCGGGCTATGAAGACTGCTCTGTCCCCGGGCTTCTCCCTCCCCCTTCGTTCGTGCTCCTGGCAACGAACGACATAC
Source organism: Tieghemiomyces parasiticus (assembly GCA_027575765.1). NCBI lineage: Eukaryota > Fungi > Kickxellomycota > Dimargaritomycetes > Dimargaritales > Dimargaritaceae > Tieghemiomyces > Tieghemiomyces parasiticus. The sequence continues at coordinate 50,084 of JANBPT010000236.1, forward strand.
GTCGGCGCGAGGAGGTGGAGGAAGATGAAAGGCAAGGCAGTGGCCATGGGGGGGGGGAGGATCTCTAGACGGAGTCGTACCATCCTTCGCCACACCTTCTCTTTCGTCACCGTCGCTACCCTGAACTAACCAGGCGATAGACTCATTGTTCGGGTACAACTTACGACCATCCTTTCGCCTCGGGCTTCCTTTTTGACGGTTGCGGTGCCACCCGGTGTTCATTCCAGCCGACAGGCGGAAGTACGAAGCCAGTGGATGGTGGAGGGAGAGGGTGAGAGAGCAGGGATGAAAGGCACGAGAACGTGCGCGTATCCCGTTGACGGTGCCGATGGCGAGCCCGGGGGGTTTATTGAGAGACCTCGTTCTTTGTCGGCCTCCGTTTCTATACGCCCCTTACGCCCTTAACCGGCCATGGTTGGCCGGGCGGAGGTGGTGAAGGTGGCATAGCCTATGTGGTATTCCAAAGGGTAGCTAAGGAAGAGTCAGTAATTCGGGAATTCGAAGCCACTGGGACAGTGGGCGGGGGATGTGGTGGTCTGCCCAGCGGAGCCCCTCGACCATTGGGCGCCGTGGTACAGGGGCCGTCCGCGTGTGACGATGTCCATGGTGGTGGTGGCCTACCAGCCATATAAAGCGGGCCTCCCTCTGCGGTCACTTCGTCGTCAACCAGCCCCGCAGCCCTCCCACTTCCCCCTCTCCGCGCCCTGCCCTGCTGCAGAGCCAACCACGCTTAGTTTTCACGGGTGACGCGGTTCACCTCGCCGATGGTTCGCCACACCATCCTCCTGATAATCTCGAATCCAGCACCCTCCCTCCCTTGCCTTCCCGTTGGCCATTTGGCAGCCACCACAGTAAGTCCGTCCGCTTCTCTGGCAACTCCAAACCTCTTCGGCACGATCCACAGCCACCGGCCTGGCTTCCTTGTAGTGTTCGGTCCTCCGCACCAGCGCCGGTCCAGCCTTCAGAGGCTCGGAAGGCGAACGGGCAATGCGACACGGCCTCTCTCTTTCCTGCCAAGGGCCAGCCGTCCGCATGTATGGTGGGGAGGGGGCGTGAGGTGGGGAAGGGAGGGGCCAGGCAGATTCCCACTCCCCTGCCTGTCCCGGCCGGACCCCTTGGCGCCGTTTTGTCTCCGCCGGGGCCCCTGGCATGTTCGGAAAGTGGAGGTGGCAGTGGGCGTATCCTAACGGTCGAGCTCCGTGCATAGCAGCCACCCTCACACCTTCGTGCTACCGTCGGCTCCCCACTCGCCCTGGCCGGTCGGAACATCCGCAGCGCTGGAGTCCTGTGGATGCCTGGGCACCCGGTACGGCGCGGAGCCAGCTGAGCCCCTCGGCCATTAACCAGGTGTTCCAAGGCACAGCACTAACTTGTTCGATTTGTTCGCCCTTTGTTCCGACCCTTGGCTGGTGGGCAGGCCCAAGGCCATCATCCGCCCCTCTCCGTCAGCGTGTGACCTCCACGGCAGCCCGTCGGACACACACATTACCCGCCGGATCCTCGTTCAGCCTCCCGCCTCGGCCGGTCTATTTTGCGCCGTGTGCTCTCTCCGCCATCCTCAGCCGACGCATCGTGCTGCCGGTTACCCCAACCCGACGCCGCCGCCGCCGCCCCTCGACGCTGCTCTCTCCAGCCGCTTGTCGCATCATTTATTTTATTCGTCTACACGCGCAGCCGAGACTACACCACGGCGTAGCCTCGGCTCCACAGGCTTTCTTCGTCTTTGATACGGGCCACCACCGCTGACCAGCTGGGTACATCCTCCGCGGTTTCAGCCGACCTTCTGACTCGTCCCCTCC
>JANBPT010000237.1:0-51868 GCA_027575765.1 Tieghemiomyces parasiticus
CATGATGGATGGTTAAAAAAGCAAGCTGTGAAGTCAAAAATGGTTCAATCCTAGAGTGGTTTATACCAATCGATTTGGCACCGTTGACTTTCCTAGGTTTTGTCTGAAACACTACGATTTAAGACCCCCCCCCAATTTAATGATGTCAAACGGTTCTGGTTCACCTATACATAGATCGGTCATCGGAAGGAGAACCATTTTGAGTGGCCTCTGTCGCGTTGCATCGAAGGTAACCCGAAGTATCCACTGCCAATTGATATTGTCACCACCGGGGATGCCATTTGAACGATTCGCTAGATACAGAGCGATAGCAAGGCGTGTAGCTAGATGGATCTCCGCGGAGTATAGTCATCGGCCACGACGCCAAGCAGTATCATGTTATCGACTGAGTAATGGTCGGTTTGTACCATCCGGGTAATAGGCTGGTTGGCCATGCTACATATGGCTCTGAAATAACAGTGGTTCCGTCCAGCAACTCGCCGGTAAATCTTAATCATTACTTTCCGTGGGAGGATTGTCTTGTATATGAAGGCCACGTCAGGTTGTGGAGCTTTCGATTTACTTCTGTGGAAGCCTATGATAGCCCCCTCGCACCAGTTTATAAGAATACTTACGTATGCAGAATATCAACCGCACAGTTACCGTAGTAACCAAATTAAGAGTGTGACTAGTTCTTAATGTATTCCCGCCACTGAATGGTAGGGAGAGTTTAGGGGGGTGAGTGGCATGGTAGCCGCGTCAGAGATGTCGCTCCCTTAGGCTGGCCCGTCAGCTGCGATGCCACTAACACGATGGGTAAGCTCGACCCGGAGGAATAGCGACATCACTACCTCATCACGCTCATGACAATGTGCCTGTAGTCAGCGTACTTACTAGACGGATGCGGTCGACGGCAAATGCCCTCTTAGAGGCGTCGGAGTGACCGTGACCGCGCAGGGTGATGGGCATGCCTGTGTTGAGGGGAGTAGTAAACCTCAGTCAGTATGTCACCATTGTTAGTTCTGCAGCTGAGTCACGCAGATGAGTGTAGTCGAACATCGTAAGGGAAGGGGAGTGAAATAACGTACGGAGACTCTATCTCTAGTGGCAATGAGTGCACAATGCATGACAATATCGGAATACATTCATCACACCGGACGGCCGAAGGGCCAAACCGGGACAGGCGCTCCCAATCTCTACTCCAGAATTAGGACAGGTAGTGTGGCGAACGTCAATCCTGTTCAGTAGTTGACTTCCTTTTAAGGGTTACTCGTTAGAGGTAGTACGGCCCAGCGGGCCATGGAACTTTCCCAGGCAGGTCACTGGTAAGGGGCCTCACCGTGGTCATTACCGTGATACGCATGGGATTGGGTCCTGGCCGTCGGATGTCGGCCGGATTCAACTACCGGAAGCTGCTGCTCCCCCCTGCTTCCGCTTTCGGTTCGGCCGTATCCTTTATAAACTCAGCCTGCCCAGCCTGAATTTGGTGGCGCCGTACTATTCACCCTGACCCGCTCACTGCTTCCCGCTTACTCTGTGCCATCGGCCTTTCTTTTGACACCTCAACCCTTTCGAGCAAACCTGCCACTAAGCGTCGTGGCTCGGCACCTCATTCACTACTGGCTTCACGAGAAGCCCATTACCTAGCCTCCACCAGCTTCTAAACACATACACCCACTGTCTCCTAGTTATTAGTCGCGAAGACGACGCCCTCAAGCGACGCGCTGGCAGCTCAGGCCTTAGGCCTTTATTATTTAAATCTTACCCTCGGCCATGTCGGGACAAGTACCACTGTCGCACCCTCTCCCGAACAAGGACAGCTACGCTGCACCAGCCCCACGACCGTCTAAGGAGCTCAGGTACCGACGACGAGCCTGTGACCGATGTGTCTCCCGCAAGATCGGATGCGACGGCGTGGAACCCTGCTCCAAATGCTGGCAGGTCGGGCGCGCTGACTCCTGCAAGTATAGTGCAATCGCCCGACAGCCGCCCCGTCGGACCACACAGCGACGCGTACGGGTAACCGACCAATCATTTATCGCCATGGGTCCATCCAATCTCCGCCACACGGCCGTCCCGTACCCGCGGGGCAGCGCGATCTTTGTTGGGTTAACCGAGCCCACTATTTCCACCACCCGTGCAGTCTCCTCTGCGATGGTTACAGCCACCAAATCTCCAGTAACTGGCGTTACGGCGGTATCTACAATGGCACCCGCGTCAGTCAGCAAGCTAGTCTTGGCTCCTATACCATCGACTACCTATACGTTCGCCTCTCTGGCGTCCACAGACAGTACCCCAGTGCCCGTGGCTACACAGCCGCCCAGCGTCGTTAGCACGGTAGCCTGCCTGATACCCCAATCCGCTGCGCCCCAGGGCCGTCCCAAATGGAACCCCATGGCCATATCGTCCCTCCTCTCGGCGAGCGGCAACTTTTTTTCCCCATCCCCGGACCGGCCTGGTCGCCGTACTTCCGCCGGGCTTGTAGCCGATGAATTCTACCGTGACCCCATAGAGGCCCTGTACGCCCACTATGCCGACCCGAAGGCGAACTCCATTCCTCTGATCGTCACCTCAACGTTCCTTACCGAAGTCGGCCGCTGTATTAGTATCGCACCCTGTCTGAAATCCCACGAGGACGCCCTGTACTCTCCCGTCCTGGTGCGGTCTCTACTGGCACTCTATGTGATGCACCAGATCCGCCTGTACTGTCGGCCTTTCCTACGGCGCCTGTACCGCAAGCTCGACCGCGGGGAGATTCCGCCCGTCACTCTGGACTTCATACTCTGCTATGGCATGAGTGCTCTTTCAGAAAACCACCTCACCCCAGCTAAGCGCCGATTCTTGTCCTCGGCGTACCTCGAACGGTTGAATCACGTGGCCCTGACCCAGTTAAGCACGAACCCCTCCATTGATACGCCATTCCTTATGTATCAGATCTGCCGGCTCCACGTCCTCTACCGGACGGGTGAGGCCTACAGGAGCTTCATATGTAAGTCACACTCAGTCCTGTGGGCACCTCATGGCCAGATAGATGAAATAGATAATTAACTGTCTTGTACGGAGGCTGCCCCGTCGCAACATTATGGGTCCCCGTAGGCTTAACGTACCGCTGCCCTTATTACCTCTGCCCTGCCGCCCCCTCTACCTCTTATATTACACCGCTTAGCCTTGAGTAACAAGTAAGTCACGTCGTTCTCGCCAATCTGTCCAGTTACGTTCGGTGTACTACCCAGCCCTCGGGCCTCCTAGCCCCCGTAATCATACTAACTCAGGTCTAGTGGATTCACATTGCGCATTCCTTGTTTCTATAATGCCTACCGGCGGTCCTTTTTCTAGGCTGGTCATGGAACGCAAATACCACCTCATTGACCTGCTCGACGACGGCCCCAGCGATCCCAGTGAGGCCCTTTACCACGAGATATCCCTTGAATTCAAACGCCGGGTCTTCCACGACGTCACATCACTGGAACATCTCGCCGGCGCCCTCTCCGGGATCCCATCCAACATGGCCCTCACTTACGCGGTGGTCCAGCCCATCAATGACGCCACCCTACTCAAGCTGTTAGCGCTGCCGCCCGCGGAAGATACATTCCCCGTCTTGGTCCCCTGCATGACGCACATTGTCAGTGGGTACCCTTCCCTGATCGAATTATCCAAGATTGGCCACGATATGGCCAGCCTGCGCGCCCAATTTCCACTGGACTCCCTCAGTCAGTTTGACCTGGCACCCTATCTCGCCATCAACCGCCGGCTCAGCATTCTACATCCGCTTCTTTTAAAGGAGTTCCCGCTCTCGCTGTGGGCCACTAAAGATAAGGATTACAATAGCCCAGTGTATACCGCCGGGGTGTGCATGGTCCACAGTACCTATTTGATGGTCCGTATTTTCACCAACGTGCGTAACTGGTCCTTCGGTGCCCGTGCCGTCCGACCAGAGGCCTATCCAGAGCTACGGGCGCAAGCGTCCAAGGCGGTGGATTTTTACACGACTAACTGCGTCCCACTGATCCAGCAACTGCCGCCACCCTCCCACAATATCATCGTGAGCGTTGCCTGTCTACTGTCGGCATTCTGGTGTATCACCCGATTACACTACCAAGCTGATATGCCGGACCTGGTCCACCGGGACTTGCTAACCATTCGCCTGTATATCGATATAGTCGAGACCTTCGAACCTTATGTGGCCTACCTCAGTTCTATGAAAAAGATCCTAGAAATGGCATTCCGGGAAGTCCTTGCCGCTTGCCCGGGCCTAATCCCTGCCCAACTGATACGTCGCTCGAATCTCACAATAGAAACCGTAGAGAATACGTGATATCAATATTTATTGTAAATAGATACCACTCGTAGATATCGCAATGATGTGGAATCTGGCCTTAGTCGCTACGATGCACCCCAAAACAACATAGTGGCATCCAAACAAAATGGTAACGTTAAGGTGGAGACAACTAAATAATCATCTACAGAACCGGAGAACTTTGCAGTGAGAAAAAAAATAAACTCCGAAACGGGGAATTGAACCCCGGCCATCACGGTGAGAGCGTGAGATCCTGACCACTGGACCATTTCGGATCACATTGCCGTGTTTTGCGCTGACTATCATAACTCTCGAAAAGGTAAGACGCAATGAGAATAATAAAAAAAAGGATAATTGGCGCAATATTATATAAATGCATAAAGGTCAGTAAAAGCCGTCGTTTATTCGTAGGGCCTGACTTGGGCCCGTTTTATACTGGCTATTGGTCGTCTAACTGACGTCCGGTTATGACAAAGACAATAGGCTTTCCGGTTTGCAATCAAAGGAAGCTAGGATTATTGATAAACTTGGCCTGGGCGTCCGGAGGCTTTGGTTTCTGCTCTCTGAATGATGGCATTGATAAAACTGGATTGTGGTCAGCTGTGGCTAGCCACAACAGTGTGGCGCGGACACCCGCTTTGGCTCTTGAAGGGATCTAGCGGACGCGCCAATACCCAGGAAACGTAAATAATGGCCAACCCCCTATGGGGGAAGCCACCCTAAGTTTAAGGTTATGGGCTATATGTAGGGGGATGTAGATCCTTCCCCCGCACACAAATGTAAGAAGTGAGCCCGCGCTGGTAGGCATAGGCTTGCCAGTTAATTTCTTGCAAGGTTCTTATTTTACCTCAGTTCCTCTTATATTTATTTTCTACATAGTTGGGACGCCGTCGCAGTCCCATACTATTAAAGTTAACCTGAACAGTAAACAAACCCCATTGTTCGTGTTTTGCCGTCGGACCTAGACAGTTGTCGCGTACGGTCCGACTAAAGTACCTCGCCCCAAGGCCTAGCACCACACCCCCTTGGCTCAGTTGCCCCCCCTCCCCTTCCGCTCACTTCTGCACCACCGTGGCTTTGGAGCCGATGGAAGGCCGCCAACCAATATTGAGCCATTATTGATGCATTACTTCTTAATTTAGCAATACCTGGTCGGTCTACAGAACGCCTGCTCGGTATAAGAAAATGGGCACATCCCCCCCCTCTCTCTCTCGTTCCTTAGGCTTGGGCTTTGTTCTTTCCTACACATCTCTTCCCTTTACATTGTTATTGCCCACTCAACCGTATTTCGTTCCTTTCTAGCCTCAGGAATGCCGTTACTATATCACTTCTGTTATAAAGACTTTATAACAACTCATTTTATTTCGTCCGCTTGCTGCTATTTTATTTTCCACCGGATAGATACGCCAGTGTCCGAACTATTTTGTATACAAATTTATCGTTCATGTTTGCCTCTTAGGCGTCGACTTGTTATCGTGTACCACATTGGCCGTTTTGCTGATGTTCTACGGGAAATGTCACCTGGCAACCTCGTTGGCTTCTTATTTTGTCTCGTTCTAGGACCAAGCACCGCAATGGAGGTTATATGTATATTATATTAAAGTGCATCTTTTTGACATACTATGAGCTTTGTTTAGGCATCTTTGAAAGTGAAAATGGTTCACACTTGTATAGACAACCAATATTGCTTTTTACTGGCAATGAGGCTAAGCTTTTTTTTTCATCCAGCTACCGACAGTAGATGATGTAGCAAACGAACCCCTGTACATCCACGCCTTAATTAATGTGAAAGGGAGGCCTTTGACACGTAAGTCGGTGTGGGGACAAGTGCACAGCAAGGATATCCGATCTGGAACAAACATTGACTTGCGCATTAGTATGGCATCCAGCCACCAGTCGGTGGAGTTGACCTACCAGCGTCCATTTTGCAGAAGCTCGTTCTCACGAACTGTGGTTCTCCTAAAAAAACTCCCAATTTACCCCCTTTAATTTCAAGCCCCGCAACTCTCCACTCTAGGTCAAATTTCTGTAACGGACGACATTTCTTCCCAGTGACCTGCACACAACTTTCTGGCATTCCCGTCGGCCGAACTGCATCTACCCGACGCGCTCAGCACAGAACATTTCCTCTTCATTCCTCATTCCCCCCCACACACACATCTTTACTCATCGCGCCATGCAGCCCATGCCGGCCGCCCTTCGGCAGTTGCTGTCGAAGGGCGACGTTAAAACGGTCAGCACGCTGTTCAACCAGCAGCACCAGCGTCGTCGCCAAGAGCTGGCCGTTGCGCCTGGTGGCCCGGGCGCCCGTAAGGCGTCCCACCGGCTGCCACAAACCTTCGCTGCTTACATCATTACCACCGAGACCCGGATCGAAGCTGACAAGCACCGGAGCAAGTATACCACGTATAAAGTACTCGTGTCCAATGGGCCGTCGCAAACCTGGGTCGTTCGGCGCTACAGCGACTTCCACCAGCTACACTTACAGGTAAGTTGGGCTAATTTTCCACCCATCTTTCTTTACCCCTTAACACACCCAAGCTCCAGATCCGCCGTCTCCGGCCCCTTGTTTGCACCAAAGATACATTTTGGCCTACGGCTCCTGTGATCGTGACCCGACTGCCCCTGAGAAGGTGGCTGTACTGCGTGCACTGCTGCGCTGTCCTCGTTTGAATGATCCCCTCTACTGGTCACCCATGGAGACGTACCACATTTCCTGCGCTCCCTATAGTCCGCCAAACCGACACAACATACCATGCGGGCACACTCAACAAATATTATTTATGCCGCCCCCGTCCTATTGTCCCCCGTACCAGATCCAGAAACAGTTTCCCAAGAAGAAGCTACCGGCTTTCCCGGCCAAACGGCTCCTCGGTAACAACTTTTCATCACATTTTGTACTCGCCCGACGCGAGCAGTTAAATAAGTATCTGGCCGGGATTACCGGTGACCCCGAGATCCGGAGCTGGGAGACGGTCCGATGGTTCTTCACTCACCAGAATTACCCCCAGGTCCCAGAACCCACACCCTCGTTGGCAACCTCCCAGTTGCCCGCCGCTAATCGCCCTGCGCATTCCGACGGCGGCCGGTTCTCATTCTTTAGCGCCCTCCGCAACCAGCCTGACCGGGGCACGGAACCGGGCCTGCGCCGGTCCGCCAGTCGTGCGGTGGACCCAAGCCGCGGATCAGAGGGTTCCCTGGCAGCCATTGCCATCTCTGGACCGGGCACTTCGCCATCTATTGACCGCACAGAGACTTTGAAACGCCGGACTTTTACAATGCAGAGCGCCCGAAAGAAGCTGGGTCTTCTCAAGCGTAAGGACCTGGCTAAGAAACGCCGGGTGCACCACCCGCCGTCTGGATCAGGATCCGGGTCCGCATCTCACACACCCTATTCGACCGCTGGTAAACACCCCATTGGCGGGGACACTTTAACGGTCGATACATACATGCCGCGGGAACCCCCGTTACGGCGGCCTCAGGGCCTGGTGGGGTTGGACGGCGAGCCAGACGGTTCCGACGCTGAGAGTACGGATGATCCTCTCGTCGACGGTACCTCTCGCCTCGCCTTTCCTAACCCAGGAACCACCATCGACGATTTCACCCTGCTCAAAGTCATTGGGAAGGGTAGTTACGGCAAGGTAGGTTTTATGGTGGAAGATTTGTAAGGCCAGCTGCCAGGCCAGCCGGACATAAATGAACGGTTCTATAGTTAGAAGACGTATTGATTCAATAATGAGCGACCGATCCTTGCCGTGACAACCATCCGTCCACCGCTCTTTCCCTCCCCCCTCTCTCTGTTTCCACGCAGGTCGTGCTTGCCCGACACAAGAATTCAGGCAGGGTGTACGCCATCAAGGTCCTGTCCAAACAGAGCCTCCGGCAACGGCCACACGAGATTGTCCGAGTGATGGCCGAGCGCTCGGTTTTAGAACGCAGCGTCAACCACCCCTTTTTGGTGGGCCTGCGCTACGCCTTCCAGACGCAGGATAACCTATACTTTTGCATCGACTACGTTAACGGCGGCGAGCTGTTCATCCATCTTCAGCGCGATCAGCGGTTCGAAGAGGACCGCGCTCGGTTCTACGCCGCCGAGATCACCCTGGCCCTGGGGCACCTCCATGCGCTGCGTATCGTGTACCGAGACCTCAAGCCGGAGAACTGCCTACTCGACGCCCACGGCCACATCCGCCTTGTTGACTTTGGTCTGTCCAAGGATATGACCCACATCGCCGGAGCAAAGACCGCCACCTTTTGCGGGACCCCGGAGTACCTGGCCCCCGAGATTCTTAGCCGTCACCGCTATGACCACGCTGTCGACTGGTATTGCCTGGGTGCGGTCTTGTATGAAATGCTTATCGGCCTGCCGCCGTTCTTCTCGCGTGACACGGGCCTTTTGTTCCAAGGTATCCTGCATGGCGAACTAAACTTCCCCGACCACGTCAGTGACGGGGCCCGGCACTTGATCAGTCGGCTAATGGACCGTAACCCGGCCACCCGGTTGGGCGAGGGGCCCCAGGGCACTCGCGACGTGCAAGCCCACCCTTTCTTCGACGTAAGTAGTGGGACCAGTAAGAGGGGTTTAGGGGGCGTATTCGCTGACTGGGTCGGCGCTAGCCAAGACTCACGGCATATCAAATGGTGGTAGGCAGTATTTTACGTTGACCGGGCCCCATCACTAACCTGGATTATTTTTATCAATCGGGTATTCACTGCTGCATTCTAGGGCATCGACTGGAAGAAGTTATACGCCAAAGAGATTTCGCCGCCGTACAACCCTAACGTGGTAAGATTTTGGTACAGGAACTGCCTTCCACAGAAATCACCACCGGGTGGTAAGCTCCTTGGTCAGAATATACTGCTACAGAATGACTTTTATCGCGCCCAATCCTCCTCTAATCGTGACTGGTTACCATCACCTTCTTTATCCGTTGGACATCACGCACAGGCTGGTATTTTCGACCTGAAACACATCGACCCGGCGTTCAGTGATGAGCCCGTACCGCAGTCTGTGCTGAACGAGGGCACGGTAAACCTGGGGGAACTGTACGAGGGGATCGCTGACCGCATCCTTCAGCCAGATCCACCCGCATCAACGGGGTACTTGGACGTCCGCGCCCGGCTCGACGCCTATGACGAGAACCATGCCCGCAGGCACGATAGTCCGCACTTGGGCCAATCCACCCCGGACGCCGCCGGTCTGGCGTCGACACCCAACCATGCCCACGTGCCGTCTAATACGACGCACAGCATTCAAGCCCGCTTTCTGAATGAATCACCAGCAGCCAAAGGAAGCCCTGCCGAGTCACATCGTAACCCTCGGTACGGGCCGCCCTTCGACATGAATCAGGCGCTGGATGATACTGACAGAGCCTTCCGGGGGTTCTCCTTCATGGCACCGTCCACAGTAGACTCGGACTCGGAGCAGTAGAGCTAGTCCGCACACGTGTACAGTTATCCCAATCTACACCCAATGTGCTTGCATGTATTTGAACTTGCTGTTTATGAACGAATTTTTTTATGTAAAATGGTTAACGTATAGTCGCCGGCGGGCGGGGGACATTAGAGATTGGTATTGTAAATGTAAAATTGGTATGGCATTGTGCCATTCTTTGGACTCGTTCCACAGAAACTCGCAGCAGAAATCACGGCCAGCCAATAAACGGATGGGAGGCCAGACGTGCACCAAAGCGCAGCCGCGGGTTCACGAAGGGGCAGGGGGAGCAACTAGGAGTGAGGAGGGCGAAGGGGAGAGGGGGAGGCATGAAGGCTGAGTCACTCCAATTGGCTCCGCGGGTTGTTTACATCTCGCAGGTGGGAGGTGGGTTGTAAACACGGTGGCCGAGCAGGATATACTACGCCACCTCTATTCGGTTGACAGTATGAAGCGGGACGAAATCGGTGAACGTCGCGTCCTGGTCGAAATGATCCCCAGGCACACTTGTTTATTTTTTTTTGTCCCACTTCCCCCGTGTTGACAAAGGGCAAAGCGAGATCAACCTACGTCCGCGTAAATTGGTTCCACATCTTCGCAACAGAGCGCGTCACGCGGTCATACCAAGCCCAGCGATTCACGTGTTCAGAGGCTCAACGCGTCAGGTATTATATAAAGTGGTGGCTCCTTGCCGTTCAGGCCTGACCCCACTGCACCATTGTTTACTATTTCCATACACGTCGCTCAGGGTCATATACACCTACCCGCCCCGCTTTACCCCGTTACTCGCCTTACTTGACCGCTGGAATTCTTAACAAACCGCGCGAAGCCCTTACGTCCACCTGCCAACTTTCTCAACACATATAGTTGGCGTCAGCACGCACTCATTGCGCATTTCGAATCCCCTCCATCATGGTTCGCGTCGACAAATCGCCCTTGCTCATCGAGTCTGGTCTCGTGGCGCTACAGCGCTCCCCGTCGACTCCCAGCCAAAGTCCTAGCGCGCTCAAGCGGAGTCGGTCGGCCCTTGTAGAACGCCAGCTGCGGGAATCACTAGAGGCCCAGGGCTCTCCAACCAAAATGCTTCGCCTCTCCCCGGCGCTGCAGGCTAAGTACGCAGTGTTGAATGACCCTCGCCATCCCCGAGGGGATCTACCAATCCCGGCTCCGCTCCACGACCAACTCCAAGTCCAGCTCCGCCACCCGCATGCCCAGCTCCCCAAACGCGGCTCGGCAGGAGCGGCCGGCTATGACCTGTGCAGTTGTGAAGACACCGTCATTCTGCCGAACGCCCGCGGCCTGGTTGATACCGGGCTTAGCATCCGCGTTCCGGACGGCACGTACGGTCGGGTCGCCCCGCGCAGTGGCCTGGCCGTTAAGCACTTCATCGATACCGGGGCCGGTGTGGTGGACCAGGACTACCGAGGTATCGTCAAGGTCGTACTCTTCAACTTTGGCGACCAGCCGTTTCACATCAAAATTGGCGACCGCGTTGCCCAGCTCGTGCTCGAACGCATCACCACCCCGGACGTCGTTATCGTCAAAGACTTAGACGAGACGACCCGGGGCGCCGGCGGGTTCGGCTCCACTGGCGGGTTCACCACTACAGCGCCGTAGGGCCCATTCTAGCAACGACCGCCACCAATCCTATGTACCATTCCAGCCCCTGTAAAGCACTTTTCCCAACGGTCGATTGCTCTCAACCGCACCATATCCTAATTTTCCGCCTCAATAAAGTTCTGACGGTCGACGAGCTATACCACTTTATCTCACTTGTACCGTACCGTATGAAGGGACCCAATGTATAATTGAGAGGCAGTTTATAACTAAGAGAAGGATAATCGGCGTTGCCCTACGCCTGTCGTTGCTACAAGTATGCTGTCCCAGTACACTTGAAGCAATGATCATAATCCCAATCCCAGTGTCACTTAGCAAGCGGGGTGGCTTATTTGCTGAGCTTCAGCTGGGCAAACCGCGTGGCGGCCTCGCACACCTCGTCCATCTTGTCAATGGACTCGCCGCTTCCCTGGGCAGACTCGTCCTTGCCTCCGCACTTACCACCCACAATCTCCTTGACGACGTTGGCCCACTCGATGGCCTTGAGGCCCTCGCCGACAAGGCTCTTGGGAACGATGCACTGGTGGGCGAGCCGGCCGCTGGCCGGGTCAGCCGATACAAAGTAGGCAGCCTTGGTCTTCAGGGACTTGACGTGCTGGGCAGCGCCAGATAGGGCCTTGCCGTTACCGTCCACGTCCAGACGGCAGACGTAGAATGGGGCGTCCGGATGGGCGGCAATAGCTGCCTGGACTTCCTCGACAGCCTGCTTGACCTGATTGGCCTTGCGGGCCTTATCGGCGTCGTCGAACCGCTTCTTGGCGGCGTCGTAGCGGGCGCGGAGGTCGGCCTTGACGGACACCGAAATGGTAGCGGCGTTGAGCTCGGGCCCTAGCGCCTTAAGGGCGGTGTCGAGGTCAGCGCCGGATAGGCTGGTGAGACGCTCGACCTGGGTGGTGAGTTCGCGTTCGAGGGCCTGAGCGCGCAGGGCCTCCTCGCCCGTCACGGCCACAATGCGGCGGATACCCTTGGCGATGGAGGTCTCCTCGATGATGAGCAGCCGCTTGATTTCGCCCGTGCGGGCCACGTGGGTCCCGCCGCAAAACTCGATGGAGTGGGCCCCCCACTTGGGGTTGGCAATGTCCTTAAGCAGGTGGTCCACGTCGGCGCCCACCGACACCACACGGACCGGGTCCGGGTAAACCTCGCCGAACACGGCACGAAGGCCGTGGATGGCCTTGGCGACGGTCAGCGGTACCTCCTGGGAGTACACAGGGTAGTCCTGGTCGATGAACCGGTCGCACGCCTGTTCAATGGCGCGGCACTGGGCCGGGGTTAGCGCAGACTTGTAGCTGTAATCGAAGCGGAACTTCTCGGGGGCCACCAGAGAACCCTTCTGGTCCAGGGAATCCGACTGCAATACCTCGCGCAGGGCGTAGTTGAGCAGATGGGTGGCGGTATGGTTGTGTCGGAGCGGGGCGCGGCGCGCCTCGTCGTACGTGCACTCCACAGTGGCGCCCGTGGCCAGCTGGCCGTACTTGAGGTAGCCAATGTGCAGCACGTAGCCACCAAAGACCTGGACGTCCTCCACAATAAACTCGGCATCCCCGCTTTCCGTCAGCAAGTTGCCAGTATCGTACTCCTGGCCACCCTGCTCAGCGTAAAAGTTGGTGCGGTCCAGGAGGACCCCGAAGGTGGACACGTCACCGCCGGTGGCCAGAGAGTCGGTCACGCGGTCCACGAACCCGCCCTGGTGGTAGAGGGCCAGGACCCGGGCGGCCAGGCCGCCGGTGCGGCCGTACTTGGCGCTATCGTCGGTCTTGGGTACAGCGTCGGCATCGAGCTTGCCCAGTGCGTGGACGTCGAGGGCCACCTGTTGGCCGCCGTGCGCGCCCTTGCCACGGTTGGCGCGCGACAAGGTCTTGGCGCGAGTTTGCTCGCGCTCAAACTCCACCTCGTCGACCCGCAGGCCGTTCTCCTCGGCCATGATGCGGGTCAGATCCACGGGGAAGCCGTACGTGTCGTAGAGACGCCACACGTCGGCACCCGACACTATATCGGACCCGGCCTCGCGGGCCTGGGTGATGCAGGTCAGGAACAGCTTCTCGCCACGGTCCAGGGTGCGGTTGAAGGAGGCCTCCTCGTCGTTGAGAATTTCCTTGACGGTATCCACCTTGCGCGTGATCTCCGGGAAGGCGTCTCCCATATGAGCCACGACGACGTCGACCAGGCTGGAGAAGAAGGTACCCAGCTGGGCATCAAACTTCTTGCGGGCATAACGAGCCCCGCGGCGGAGGATGCGGCGCAGGACGTAGCCGCGGCCCTCGTTGGAGGGCACACCGCCGTCGCTGATGGCGAAGGTCAAGGTGCGGATGTGGTCGGCCACCACGCGGTAGGCCAGATCCAAACCGTCAACATCGTCGGCGCCCACGTGGCCAGTGTAGGGCCGGGCGCCCGTACGCTCTTGTATGGCCGCGAAAAGGGGGGTGAAAAGGTCAGTGTCGTAGTTGGAGCGCTTGTCCTGCATCACAGACACCAACCGCTCCAGACCAAGCCCGGTATCAATGTGACGGTTGGGCAGCGGGCGGAGTTGGCCGTCAGCCTCGCGGTTGTACTGGATGAAAACGAGGTTCCAGATCTCCAGCACGTCCGGGTCGTCCAAGTTGACCAGACCGGCGGCGTCGCGCCCACCGATTCGGTCGAAATGGATTTCACTGCACGGACCGCATGGGCCCTGGTCTCCCATCTCCCAAAAGTTGTCCTTGCAATCGAAGGGCAGAAGGCGGGCCGCGTCCACGCCCAGAGATAGCCAGATGTCCCGGGCCTCTAGGTCGGGGGCCAGGCCCTGCTTCTCGTCACCGCCAAAGTACGTCACATAGAGACGGTCGGCGGGCAGTTTGAAACGGACAGTCAGCAGTTCCCAGGCCATCTTGATCGCCTCGGTCTAGATGGTTGTGGCGTTAGTGGGCAAAGAGTGTGATGAACAATAAGGGTGAGTCTCCAGACAGTACATTGGAACGGGCAAGGATAATAGGGGGCCCTGAGCGTCGACCGGCAAGTCCTTTCATACCACTTTTCTGCCACCCACCTTAAAATAATCGCCAAAAGACCAGTTGCCCAGCATCTCAAAGAACGTGTGGTGGTAGACATCCTTGCCGACGTCGTCCAGGTCGTTGTGCTTGCCACCGGCACGGATGCACTTCTGGCTGTTGACGGCACGCTTCAGCTTGGCGAAGTCGGAGGCCGGGTCAACGGTGCCCAGAAAGATGGGCTTGTACTGATTCATACCAGCATTGCTAAATAGCAGGGTCGGATCGTCGTGCGGAATGGTCGATGAGGACGGTACAAAGGAGTGGCTGTACTTGTCCTGGAAGAAGCTGATGAACTCGGACCGTACCCGCTTAGCGGTCCACTCGGAGGCCGGGGCAGTCATGACGTTGGAGGGAAGGGGTGAAGGAGGAAGCCGTAAAGGGTGTGAAATGAAGTGCAGATTAGGGTAAATGAAGGATCCGCCGGAAAAAAAGGGGGGTCGGATCAGTAGAGAGCGGCTTTGACAGGGAAGTATGTTCGGGGCACGGGATCCGGGGAGCGGTCAAATAACATGCGAGCGGGTGGTAACAGTGTGGGGACGATAAGTGGCAATAGGCCAAAGCTCTGTGTGCGACGACGGCTGGGCATGATGGTGAGTTGGGCCTGGGTCGGCCTGATGTGGGTCTGTGGCGCGAACCTTTTTTGTAAAAATAATAGGCCGGGCAGAAAAGTGACTGCTGAGTCACCAGGAAAGTGACCAATATTGAACGGTCCATCTCGCTGAATCCAGTTTATGCGCCAGCCATGGTAACCTGAAAGAAAAGTAGCCAACATTTAAGCAATAGGTAGCGGCCATGCAGGAGGGATGACGCGGGGCTACTGACGATGCGGCCCGGTCGTTCGTCAGCTACACAGGTTTATCCGGCCGTGGGACTCAACTGTTAGCACGTCTCGTCATTGTTTGCCTAAGGGCCTGTAAAGGTAAGGCACTTGGTTGTGCTGACCGTCAATAGCGCATGTCGATGATGTTAACTGCACCTATCACGAACGCCTAGGCCAAGGAGTCGAGACGAACCCTGTTTGCCTACAGGGCGGTTCGTGTGTCACTACATAAATGTGCCACTGTATCGAATCAAAACCGTTTAATTAAAAATGTAGGGAGGGCTGGTATGTACCCAGGGATATAACCGCCACC
Source organism: Tieghemiomyces parasiticus (assembly GCA_027575765.1). Classification (NCBI taxonomy): domain Eukaryota; kingdom Fungi; phylum Kickxellomycota; class Dimargaritomycetes; order Dimargaritales; family Dimargaritaceae; genus Tieghemiomyces; species Tieghemiomyces parasiticus. The sequence goes on from JANBPT010000237.1 coordinate 15,490, forward strand.
GGCCCCGGGGATAAGATGCGTGCTCTAACGCTTGACCCAGGTGTACTTCTTGCGAGCCTTGGGCTGGCCAGTCTTCTTACGTTCGACCATACGCGGGTCACGCTTGAGACCGTTGTCCGCCGCGAGGGTCTCTTTGAATTCCGGGGTGTGGCGGGCTAAGGCGCGGGCGATGGCCAGGGCGATGGCCTCCGACTGGCCGGTGGTACCGCTGCCGCGGACCTTGCACCACACGTTGTATTGACCCAGTGACCGAGTCTTTTCGAACGGGTGGATGACGGCCTCACGAGGCACGGCGCCGACGAAGTAGTCCGCCAGCGGTCGGCCGTTGATAATAATGTGCCCCTCTCCCTCGACGAGCCAGACCCGTGCCTGGGCCTCCTTGCGCCGGCCGAGTGCGTAGGTCCGGCCCTCGTCATCTAGTTCGGCCTCCGGGATGGCAGCCACCGTCTTGTCCATGGAGCGGGCCATGAACGGACGGAGGTAGGTGCGCACCTCGGCGGGCTTCGGGTCCAGGCTGAGCAGCCAGTGGAGCCGCATCAGGAGGTTGTGGTATTGGCCCTCGCGCAGCTTCAGGTCGTACCGAATCCCGAGTTCCTTGCGGTCCAGGAACGGCTCGGTGAATTGCTTGTAGATCTCCTTTGGGGCATCCTTGACACTCAGACCCTGCTGCTTAAGCTTGTCCAATTCGAACATGAGCCGCGTTGTCGCGTCGGTGTCGGAGAGTACCGGGTGGTTGAGCGCGTGGATGTGGCGGTGGACTAGAGCGTTGACACCGACAAGTAAGTCGTTGTAGCCCACGTTGCCCGTAAAGTAGGTCGCCGAGACGGGTCGCTCGCGGAGCTGGACCTTCCGGGTTTTAAGACCGGAGTCGACGATTGAGAGCCGCGGGTTAGTGGTGCTCAGCGTGCGGACGGCCGGAGAGGCCAGGCGGAGAGCGAGATCCATGCCGGGACGCCGCGCGCGGCCCAGGGCTGGGAGGGCGGCGGCCAGTAACATGGTGAAGAGGTATGGGTAATGAAAAGGTGGTAAAAAGTATAGAGGCAGAAACCAGGAATGGAATGCGGTTAGATCAAGGTGCCAAGGGACGACAAAGTACGCGGAATCCACACTGCAGAGGGAGGGGGTCCGGTCCTAGGGATCTGGCGGTGGGGCAGGATCTGCGCGTAGCAGAGGTTAGCAGCATCCGCCCGCTCCATCGCGAGAATCGTTGGCACTGGCCCCCTCCTCCTTTGTGTGTGCTCAACCCAGTTGGTCAAGTGGGAATTGCCCAGGCTGGTAAGGGAGGCGCGGGCGGCAATGCATACCACACACAACCGCTGCCGCTCTTGGTCTCGAAGACATTTCCGGCTTGGCTCATTCGGCGCTAGGTGGGTCGTGCGCGAACCATTTTTTTTTGGGGGGGAGGACATTGCGCTGGGCACACTCCCCTCATTGTTCCTTGCAACCTTTATTCTGTTACCCGACAGCTTCGACCCTACATTTATTATTCATATGCCTCGGCCGGGTTCCCGACGTTCGCCATGGCCGCTAGCCCGGGATCGATCCGGCCTCGCGCACCGCCGCTACCCCAGAAACGAGATATGCTGACCACCTTACCGTACGAAGTCCTCTCACGTATCTTTATCCTGTCGCGCAATTCGCAATTCACCCTCATTAATATTCAGTGCCGGGCTGTCACGCTCGATACCCGTAACCGGTGCCGGTGGTTGCTGCAACGCAACCGGCAGGACGCCGGCCGGGCCCTCCGGAGCGCTCTGTGCTGGGGCTTTTGTGGTCTAGCGGAGGTGGAGCGCCTGGAAATGATGTGGCTGCGTCATCAGGGCCTCACCACTTCCCAACTTGAGGTATACTCGGACCCGTCCCGCCAGCTATCGGTGGGTAGTCCCGCCGCCAAGCGGCGACGGCTGGCGCTGGCCGATTCGCCGCCGCCTGCCCCGGACGGCCCGCTTCCGTCCGCCACCACTCACGACAGTACCACGACCCCTGGCCTGCACCCAGCACTTCGTGAGTTTTACGCCACCTGCCGGCTATCTCGGGCGCTGTTCCAGGTGACTGACCTGAGCGACACGGCCCTCGCTTTCGTACTGACCATGCTCGACCGCGGCGTGTCGGCTGGCCAGCCCAACGGGTTCCCGCTCGTCAAATCCTCCCAGATCAATAACGTGGCCATGGTCCGCATCCTCCTCAATCATGGCGCGGACCCCAACTGCAAGGGCGGGATGGCACTCAAATTGGCCGCTGGGAAGGGCCACTATGATGTGGTTCGGCTCTTGTTGAAGCAGGGTGGGGTTCCTGGTAACGAAGCCCTGCGGTTCGCGATCGCCAACGGGCATTTTCGGGTGGCCAAGTTACTAATGAAGCACGGTGCCGTGCCCGACATGGAAACCCTGCGGATCATAAACCGCAACCAGCCGTAGTGGCCGGGTTTGGGAAATTGAGGGGGAGGGTGACCATGTCGATTGTAATATTGTTTCTGTTTGCTTTTTATGCGATCGTTCTCACAATAACCCATTATCTGACCTGCTATAATGCACATGGATCCTTTCATTGACGATCTGTCGTGGCCGTCGAACGCTGACTGATCTATCGATGGACAATTGGGCGGAAGTATGAGAACAGAGCGTCAGCTGTCATTGATATGTAAAACATGGACAAGACGAGCGAGTGGGGCAGCAAGGACCGCCAATTCGAGTGAATGACAGCGGCAGGGGGATAGAGTGAAGACCCTAACCTGCTCGCGTGTAGTGAGAAAGCAAAGGCGGAGGACCGTCCCATAGTCACGAACCGCCAGTGGCCGCCAGCGGCCGTTGGTATTGTTTATGTGTTATTTTTTTTCTTCCCCTCACTCGTAACACTCGCCGTGCTCGCCAGCCGACCGGCACACTCGGTATGGGGAGCACAAAGCTACCCAACCCACCGCCAAGTCTGCAACTTTTACTTGTTTCCATTCGACCCATCCTGGTCCGTCCTCATTCCTGGCGCCTCGCCGTTAGGTTCCTCAGTGCCTTCCCCCTTTGCCAGGCCACACCTGCGCCGCGCTTTGCTGGGTTCTCCCGCCCCTCAGCACCTCCTTTGGACTCCGCCAACTTTATTACCCTATCCTGCTCACGCACTTCGCTCCAAGAGGTGTTTACCTCCAGCCGTCCGCCCTACCCTGCCCATCCTCCACCGCATTCGGCCCCGTCGCTAAACCCCGCCCGGCGTGTCAGTGCTCCTCTGGTACATTAGTCGCCCGCCATGACCGTCGTGCAGCAGTACCAACTGGGCGACTGCATCGGCAAGGGCGCCTTCGGGACTGTGTTCCGCGGTCTGAGCCTCGAGAGCGGCAAGGTGGTGGCCGTCAAGCAGATACCCCTGCGCAACGTGGCGGCCAGTACCCGTCCAGCTGAGCGGGACCGCCCGCCGGGCCGCCCACGGGCAGGGTCCGTCTCCACCTTTGCCGCGCAAACCATCGACACCTGCCTGGCCGAGGTGGCCATCCTCAAGAAGCTACGCCACGACAACGTGGTGCGGTACCTCGGCTTTGTACGGACAACCGATCATGTCTACCAGATCCTCGAATACTGCGAGAACGGGTCCCTGCGGTCTATCTACAAGCGGTTCGGCCGGTTCCCTGAACACCTCGTCGGGGTATACCTCGGTCAGATCCTGGCCGGTTTAGCCTACCTTCATGACCAAGGGGTGATCCACCGGGACATCAAGGGTGCCAATATTCTATCCACCAAAACGGGCCAGATCAAACTCACAGACTTTGGCGTGTCGACCTTGGTCGGCGACGACGACGCCCACTCGGTTGGGTCACCTTACTGGATGGCCCCCGAGGTGGTTGAGCTCCACGGGGTTACTACCGCGGCCGACATTTGGAGCCTCGGGTGCACAGTACTAGAATTGCTGCAGGGCGAACCACCCTACGGTCAACTGTCTACCATGGCCGCCCTGTTCCGCATGGTCCAGGATCCGCACCCGCCCTTCCCGACACCGTCGTCGCCGACGGTACAGCACTTTTTGCGGCAGTGTTTTCCCAAGGCCCCCCATCAGCGCGCCACGGCCCGCGAACTGCTAAACCACTCCTGGATCCGGCGGTGTACTCGCTCGGACAGCCGGTCCGACACCGTGCGCGAAGGGACCGCCAGTCATACATCGTTTCAGGAGGCCATACGGACCGTCCAGCAGTGGAATGACGCTCTGAGCCGGCCAGTGACCACTCCCGCCTCGGCAGGGCCCGACCCACTCGATACCAACAAACACAACATCGCTCGTTACCGGTCGCCCGACTCCAAAGGTGACAGCTGGGACCATGATTTTGACGACCTGACCAATCTGACCCCCAGTAATTTGCGCCCCACCGATCGCGTCCTGGACCTGGCTCTGTCGCCGAGTTTTGCCTCCATGTCCGACCCGGCGGACTCCGTGACCGTCCCTGCCACCTCCCCAACGTCCCGGGGGTCCAGCCATTCTGCGGTCTGGCCCGCTTCTTTGGGCTCTGTGGGCCCCTTATCACCGACGGCCTCGATCCGGCCCACTAGTCCGTCGTCGTCAGTGGCTCCAGGCCACCCGGCGACCAACCTCAGCCACACGTTTCGGGCCAACGCCCGGCCGTGTCCGCCCGACCCGCCTGCTCGCGACAATTGGGACGCAGACTACGATATCCCCGAATCGGACCTCCGGAACCGACTTGACCTAGCCGAGTCCCGCCAGCCACTACGGCGGACGAACACCGGCCAGTCCTTTTCCAGTCAACACGACGGGTCCATGTCCTCGACTCTCTACCATGGTGACCACCATCAGCCGTCGTTCGCGGTCGCTGCAGCCGACGCCGCCTTCCACCACCGCTCGTCCACCTTGGTTGTTGATCCACACCGACCAGCCTCCGCTAACGACTCCTCCACCCGGTCTGCGTCGTCAGATAAATCGACAGACCCACTGGCCGCCTACGCACCCTTCATCTCACCAACCTCGTCTGGCCCGCCGACTGCGACCTCCATTTCCACAACCGACGCTGCCACGTCTCTCGCCAATACGGGCCTCTCATTTCCGTCCGCTTCCTCCCGGGGCTTTTCAGGCGGGAGCCGTCCCCAAGCGGGCCGCCAGGTGAGTTTTAGCTTCTACACGGACGGTTCGGACGATCGGGCCCTTCGGACCACTGAAAGTCCTGCAGCACGTGACGGGGAAGTAGTCGTCCCGGACTCCCTCCTGCTAAGCAATCAGCGTCTAGACCAGGTGCGTCGGGAGCGGGCCCGTGCCCGCGCCCAATCCATGAGCGCCCTACCTCGCCCCACGCTGCGCCCGCCCGATCTGGGCATAAGTACCCCGGCCCGTGGCGCCTCACCGTGCGACAGCGCCGTCGATGCCGTTGACCTAGCGGTGTCAGCGAACTCAGAAGCTGCCGGCGTGAGCCCCGCGCTGGAACAGCTCGAAAAGACCATGGCAGCGCTCGGCGATCCCATCGGAACCCCAACTACCATCATACAGGGCAGCCATACGTTAGCCACCCTGGTCGCCCAAAATCCGAATGCTCGCATCGCTTTCACAGACGGTACGCACCTGCTCACACTGCTCGGTCTCCTCGACCGGACCACTGACCCAGAAGCCCGTGGTGCCGTAGTGGGTCTCCTTAATCTCTTGGCCGACAATCAGCCGGCTGTCCACGCGCTGATATGCCAAAGCGGCGGAGTGGCGACCCTCCTCCGGGTCCTTGGTGATTCTACCCGGATGGGTAACGAGACAGCCGGGGACGCGACTGACATTGCCCGCCGGGAACTACTCCTCGAGACGGCCTACTTCTGTAAACTGCTTTGCGTGGGGGACGAGGCGGGCGAGGGCTCGCGCTCCGCATTCGCGGCAGCGGGAGGTCTCGCGGCAGTTGTCCACCTCCTCCGCACCGACGCCTTTTCCGCTGACCAGTGCGAGTTGGTTTGGGTGACGATCGATATCATGGCCGCGCTCGTCGATTCGGCAGACCCCGCCACCCGAGATCTGACGGTGCGGACCCTTGTGTACCATGGCGTACTGGAACCCCTGGCCCACGCGTTTTACCGGTTCGCCGCCCTACAACGTGAGGCGCATTACCTTCACAAGATGGCCGGACTCCTGTTGACGCTGGCCCGGACCACCAGCAGCGGAGTCCTGCCGGCTGGGGGTCGGGAAGATCCGGCCCGTACCGCCTGGCTAACCCCGGCGGTTGTTAAACGCGTGGTTAAGACCATGCGGGCCCTGCCCCCAGCCACCTTGCTCGCCATCCTGCGCGCGTTGGAGGCCCTCGGACCTACCGCCCCGGTTCCAGACCGCCTAGCTGATACCAAACTGCTCGAGATTCTCACCACCTTTCTCCGTACTGACTTTGGGCGACTCACCTCGAAAATCGTCCACCTTGTCAGTATACTACTCTTTCGCCTGTGTCACCTCGATGCCGACCGGCGCAACCGCGCCGTCCGGGCCGGAGCAGTGCCCATGTGGATCCAGATCGGCCGGGTTTCGCGGACCCTCCGGCCCTACACCCTGCCCTTGCTGTACGAACTGGCCCACGCGCCTGTGACTTCGGCAGGCGGGCCGGACGTACCGACGGACGGTGTGACCCAGTTCCACGAGCTCCTCTGGGAACACGGCGCTTGGACTCTGTACGTTCAACTGTTGACCGACCCCGAATGGGCGGTACCGGCGCTCGAGGCCCTGGTTGCGCTGGCCCAACTAGCCCCGATGCGGGCGGAGAATGCTCTGCTGACCGACTGTAAGGGCGACGACGGGGTGTCCTCGGTTGTCAACCTGTGCACGCGGCTATGTCCCGATCACCCGGATTACGACCGGCTCGTCGCGGCCCTGCTCAAGTTTGTACGGGTACCGTGGCGGGTCACTCGGGACCTAGCTCGCTACGTCTCTCTCACCCCCAAATCGTCGTCTCCCACCCAGTTTTCTGACGCGCCCTTGCTCCCGCAGGTCCTGCTGACACACGCCCATCAGGCCTCGTCCATCTCGCAGATCAACCTGCTCAAATCACTAAGGGTTCTGTTGGACCCACGTCTTGCAGCCCCGTCGGCACCTCTTCTCGGCTGGGTCCACCGCGAGCTTGCTCAATTGAAGGCCCAGTCGTCGGCCATCATGGTGCAGACGAGTTGCCAAGGTCTGTTAGAATGGCTGCGGACGGTATCTCCGACTTTGTAGGGGTACCATTACCAAGGGTATTCCATAATTCTCATTTGAATACATTATTCTGTACACTAGCCTGGTTTCGATTTCCATTGGAGACAGATGACATACTGGACAGGCGAAATTTTGAAGTGCATTTTCCACGAAATTACAGGTGTCTACCGCAGCTACGGTACCGCGTGCTAGAGGGTTGCCAACGGATTCGTTCTTCACACTAGCCTAGGTTAGCCAGTGGCTGAATGTGTGCCTTAATCCGTACCGTTGTCGGTAAAGGCTGGTGCCCAGTCATCACGTTTGCCCTCACTGACAACCAGCCATAGCTGTGCCAAGTGGGTGCCGCAGTCTTCTCCCTGACACTGCCAACGCGTGATCCACCCCACTGACGCCCCGCCGCTCGATTACGTGATGCCGTGCATTGTATCCAGAGGCAGAATGGGGAAGTTCAGGGTGGTTTTGTACCATATTCGGCGACTTGCCCACCGTAGCCTAACGCCCTCCGACACGCCCTCATCCGCCTACCCGCCCAACCCCTCCCTTACCTTCGTCATCCCCGTTCGTTATGTACCCCATAGAGTGCCACTGGTCTGGTCTTACATCGCAAGCTGAACTGTATCTTCGCCCTCTTTACCGGCTCAGCAGTCATTCCGTTCATCTTCATCTCACGTAATTTGGTCACTACCACTCGTGTAGCACTCTCCTTTCCCAATCGTTCGCTCACTTGCTTCAGTCTCTCTGCATCATCCCTCACCACGCTAGCCCTTATTATACCTTCGAAGCCCTATGGCCGACCGTGGGGCCCTCCTCCAACAGATCCAGCAGGGCAAAAGGCTCAAGAAGGCTGTTACTAATGACCGTTCCGCGCCGGCTGTGTCCTCTAAGCCCAGCGGTGGGGGCGGTGCTGGCATGATGGGTATGGGTGCCCCACCCCCACTACGTAGCGGTGGCGGGGGTGGTATGGGCGCCGGTCGCCCCGCCGAGGCCCCCACCGCTCCACAGGGTCCACAGCTCGGTAATATCTTCGCCGGCGGGATCCCCAAGCTGCGCAGCCGCGGCGGTGTCAACACCGGCCGGGTCAGTACTGACGGTCCGCCCTCCGCACCACCGTCTTTCCGTGCCCCGCGGCCACCCACAGGTGCACCACCGCCCCCGCCGCCCCCGCCAGCGTCCGGGCCATCCTTTGGTAGCCTAGGGCGTAGCAACCGGCTTCCACCGCCCAGTACCGGTTCCCCCCTGCCGCCCCCTCCTCCGCCGCCACCCGGTCCGCCAAACTCGGCCCCCGGGGGTGGTCGGCGCGCCCCACCGCCGCCGCCTAACCGCGGCCCTGGAGCGGCCTCCGCCAGCCGGTTCGGGTCGCCACGGCCCCCGCCGGCGTCAGCCCTACCTAATTTTCCACCCAAGGCCCCCAATGCCAGTGCGGGCCCTCCACCGCCGCCGCCACCACCACCACCACCGCCGCCGCCGTCGGCACCCTCCGCCGCGGCTTCTTCGGCCACTGCTTCGTGGCGAACCTCGACCGCGCCGCGCCCGCCAGTGGCCACGCCGGCTCAGTTCATGACTCAGCGCAACAGCATGTCACCCCCACGTAGTGCCCCGGCTGGCTCCTTCCGTCTTCCTGGTACGAACGGCCGCGCGAGCATCTTTGGCGCCCCGGCCCCGCCCCCTTCAGCCGGCACCGCCGACGTTCCAATCCAGGAAGGCCGCTGGACGTTCCACTCGCCCGCCCATTTCCCTCCACCCCCGGGACCTACCGGCGGAATGGGTCCGAAGACATACATGAGCGGAAGGTCTACAGGGAGCTCGATACCCCTACGGTTCTAGTACCCGGTGGTAACTCGGTCTTGCAACGCCGCTCCTTGTTACTGATTTCTGTTTCGCTGTACTGAAAGTGATTACGTCAGAATACACAATACACTCTGAGTTTATCAAGCATATGTGGCTTTATCAGTAGGGGAGAGTGAACGCCGGCTAGCGAATATTGGCCAGAGCTCGAAGGGCAGCTCTGAGCCGCTATATGGGCGAGCTCGGGAGACCGACGGGCCGATACTAACTGCCATACCCACTAGGAGCAAGTGCAATGTGACCAGCTTAATCCCTTTGGGCCTGGGAGGTTTCTACTAGTGAAGAAAGGAGCATTGGCGTGGTATCCTTATGGTAAAGTGTGGATCACGTGCTCTCAGTATTGTTTATTGTGGCCAACGAACCGTCCTTGGTCTTCCAATTTGTTGACTGGGACGACATCGTATCGAGCGGCATCACGCACCGCTCAATTGGCTATTGCACATCCTTCTGCTTCCCTCGTCGCCTCTAGCCTCATTCTACCTACCCAACATGTCCTCGTCATTTTCACCCTCGATGGTTGAACCGGACCTGCCCAGCCAGTTCCTCAACTCGGAAGATGAGGCGGCATTTAGCGATGGCAGTGCCAGTGTGAGCTCAATGGATTATCCGGCAAAGCACGATGAGTCCCTCAGCTACGATGCAGAGGCCAGCGAGGAGCACGTGACGGACGAGGCCCTTCAGGCAGAGCTGGCCTCCCTACAGCAGGTCAACAAGACTTTGGAGGTCCTCCGTGACGGGCTGGCCACGGTTGTGCGTAACGTTCAACTCTTCCACGGCACTATCACCCAAACGAAGGAATTGGTCGGTATGTGGGGCGACCTATTTTCAGAGACCCACCGGATTCAGTCGCTGTACCTGGACCCTACCTGGCAAGGCGCGACGAAGGTATGTTAAGCCGGTAAACTATCGTTTGTAGCTGGTGTTGGCGATATCAACCGACCCCCGTCTCAGTATCTGGCCTGGTATATCGCAGGGGGGGGGGGTTTCTCCGCGGTACGTTTCATACGGATGCCTAATAGACAACTCTAACCATGTGGTATACACCTTGCGTATGGCTCATTTGACACACTCCAGGATCGTGAAACACTCGAGCGGCGCCGGCAGGAAGAGGAACAGCGTAGGATAGAAGAGGAGGCTGAGGCCCAACGGCTAGCGGCCGAGCAGGCCCGAGCGGAAGCGGAGCAGCAGGCGCGGCTACAGGCCCCCCAACCTGCCACCAAACCCGTCCGGGGTCGAGCCACACGAGGTAAGCAACCGAGCGGGAATCGCTGCATGATTGTAAAAGAGATGGCCATCGGCTTTAGGGGCCCTGCGTAGTCATTTTCCTTATTGACCCATACCATGCATACTATCACATTTTGATCACAATCTTCCATTTGATCGACCCTTACAGGCAGTTCGACTCGGGTGCCCAGTATTCCATCCCTTCGGCGCCCCGCACCAATCGTCCGGGGGGTCAAGCCGCGTCTACCGCGGTAGTTCAGGGCTCTCCCTTCGTCTCGAGTGCCGCTGTCGGCACACGGACCTTCATCCCCTGGGCTATCACCACTGTAATGTATTTCTTGATTAAACCAGGCACGTATGCATCATTGCTCATGATAATGAATATAACGTTTTTGTACAAAGTGAGCGGGGGGAACTCTGGAATGTGAAGTCCGCCGAACCTGTTTAGGTTTCTATTTGATCCGACCCGGCCGGCTGTTGGATGACATAGTAGTCATCAATGACCTGTTGGCTGTGGTCCAGGAGCGGGCTACGGGCCCGCGGGGTGCTGGGGCTGGGGTTGGTCACTAAATGGGTGGCATTGGTAATATCGAGCACATCAATGACCCGCTCAGGGGTTAGCGTGACTAGTGGCTCCACGTCGCTGAGGTCCAGTTCCTTGACGTGTGACACAAAGTGATTGAGCTCATTGATACTAATGCGCAGGGCCTCCACGGCGGCTGCGTCGGTCGGCAACTCAAGATTGGCCAGGCGATGTAGGTGTTGTACCGTGGCCTGGTCTATGGGCTCGGTTGGGGACTGCGTGACGTGGTTGGGTAGAAGGGTGGCGACGGACCAGGTGGGATGGGTGAGGTAGTTACGCAGGCTGGCCCGGACGACTACAGTAGGATAGGCGGACCGCCACAAGGTGCTAAGACTGGCCATCCGGTTTAACGAAATCATTAGGGTAGTGGGCGTCGTGCTGGTAGATCAAGGCAACAGTCTAAGTAATAAGCGCATGAGTAGAGACGAGGGGAATCTAGATTTGAGGTCCGCCAGTCCAAGCCTCCTAAATCAGCCTCGCCTTGGGCCACCCTACCTCCAACCCGGGACATGCAATTAGTACACCAGTCGTCCTAGCCATAATGCAGCTTACAACGTCCCCCCCCTCCACACTCAAGCCAACTTCGTCCAGTTACTCCAATCCCTGACCGATATCCACGTGACGGCTCGACCGCCCGAGACCATCGATGGTCAGCTGGTACATCGAATTCTGCAAAGGCTCAGGGCCGCCTAATAGCACAAACCGACCTCCCCTCCCTGCCGTGTGCTCGGCAGTCAAGCCTTGGGGCATATCCAATGCCCCGCTTCAATATGGACATCCCCACGGCCTTCTGTGCCCTGCACGCATGACCTTGGCCGCGACTTGACTGCATTCCTGGACACCTCGTCATACCCTGACAGCACTTGGTTCGGCTCTACCCACACCCACATCTGCTCGCCATTGGAAGTGGGCCTTATATTGTTTCTACCTACTCTCCCGCGTTACCCCTTACTCTCCCTCTCTCTCTCTGCCCCGTCGCCCGCACTACGTGACCCCCTCACCCCGCCCGCACCAACTCCCATCCGCCCATCATGCCTCCGCTTAAGGTCGGACAGACTCAGAACAACAGTCTTGCCCTGACCAACCTCCTGGTCATCAACTCATACAACCTACCGCTGAATACCCGCCATGTCATTCTCAATAACCACTATGTCTTCACCGTCTACCCGACTCCGGACTTTGACCGACACTATGTGGGCACGAGCAAAATTCATCGTCGCTGGGCGCAGCTCTCGCTCCATCAGGAAGTCTTCGTCGAGCCCTTCCGCTTTGGCTCCGACGGCCGCGCTCCGCTCTATATTGGAGCCATGGATATTGAAGTTCGGTTCCTGGCCCGGTCCACCGAGGCTCGCGAGGAGTACGACACCCAGGAGATGAGTGACCTCTTCAAGTCGCTCTACAACGATCAGGCGTTCTCCCTGGGCCAGCCTCTAGCCTTCGAATTCCACGGTATCAATTTGGAACTGCGTATTGTGCGGCTGACCGTGCTAGACGTCAACGAGATTCGTAACCCTAAGGCTGTGGCCCAGCTAGCTATGGAACGTCACCAGGAAGGATCTGAGGCCCCACAGGTACTGCGCGGATACACCGGTCCGCGCGGTGAGCCGTTGGTGTGCGGCCTACTCTTTAACGAGTCCGTCATCCAGTTCCTCAAGGCCCCCGACTCCACCGTCCGGCTGCGCGGCGCTGCCCGGGCGTCCTCAGCGCGCAACATCATCAAGCCCGAGTTCAAGTTTGAGGATATGGGGATTGGCGGCCTGGACGCTGAATTTGGGGACATTTTCCGCCGGGCCTTCGCCTCGCGCATCTTTCCACCGAGCCTTGTCGAGAAGCTGGGGATTCAACACGTAAAAGGGATGTTGCTCTACGGGCCGCCCGGGACGGGTAAGACTCTGATCGCGCGCCAGATCGGTAAGATGCTGAACGCCCGTGACCCCGTCGTAGTGAATGGCCCCGAAGTCCTCAATAAGTTCGTAGGCCAGTCGGAGGAGAACATTCGCAAGCTGTTCGCCGAGGCTGAGAAGGAGTACAAGGCCAAGGGAGACGACAGCTCTCTGCACATCATCATCTTCGACGAGTTGGATGCCATTTGCCGCCAGCGCGGCGCCAAGTCCGACAGCACGGGGGTGGGCGACTCCGTCGTTAACCAGCTGCTGGCCAAGCTCGATGGTGTGGACCAGCTCAACAACATCCTGGTGATCGGTATGACTAACCGTAAGGAACTTATTGACGAGGCCCTGCTGCGGCCTGGTCGGCTCGAGGTGCACATGGAAATCGGACTGCCTGATGAGCATGGCCGGCTGCAGATCCTCAAGATCCATACCTCACAGGTAAGTGGCGGGGGACGAGTTTTTGTTATTGAGAAGCATTGGCCTTGGATCGAAGCCCCCCCCCCTTGGCCTGGCTTGCACTACGACTAGGCCATGCACCGGGGTTCTGGCGATACTGCTCGTCGATATAACCGCTTTACCGCCCTCGCGTTCCGCAGGTTAGCTAACCAAGATATTGTCCCGTCACCTTCCGTTTTGCGCACACACGACCCACCCACCGTTCGCCGCTGGCCTGGCACCACTTTATAGATGCGCTCTAATGGTGTTATGGGCCCCGACGTGAACCTCGAAGAGCTGGCCCTCCTGACCAAAAACTTCAGCGGTGCCGAAATCAACGGTTTGGTGCGCAGCGCCTCCTCATTTGCCTTCAACCGACACGTCAAGGTGGGCACAATGGCCGGCGTCTCAAGCGACGTGGAAAACCTCAAGGTGCTGCAGGACGACTTTGTCCACGCCTTAGGTGAAGTCAAGCCGGCCTTCGGCGTGGCGGATGATGAGCTCCAGCAGTGCGTGCAGAACGGGATTATCCACTACAACGATAACATTGGGACCATTCTGGCTGATGGTCACCTCCTGGTCGAGCAGGTACGCAAGAGTACCCGTACCCCGCTAGTCAGCGTGCTCCTACACGGTAAGTTATACAGATTTTGGTTTTTTGATGTCAGGGATAATTGAGGCTGTTTATGGGTCTTCAACTCCTTATTTGTGGGCTGTGGGGCGACATCGCAGGTAGCGCGAGCGCTGATTGTCACAATGCGATTGGTCTGGTGCATGGGCTCTTTAGCCCCGATCTAATGTTACCCTGCCCCACCCCACCACACACACGCACATACACATACGTTGACAACCGCAGGTCCGGCTGGTAGCGGCAAGACGGCCCTGGCGGCCACCCTGGCCATGCAGAGCGAGTTCCCCTTCATCAAGCTAATTTCGCCCGAGACCATGGTGGGATATTCAGAATCGGCCAAGATCAACGCCATCAGCAAGGTCTTCACCGACTCTTACAAATCCCCGTTGAGTGTGATCGTCGTGGACAACATTGAGCGGCTTTTGGGTAAGTGGTACCCAAGTAAACTCTGCTCGCAGCCGGTGACCACGGTAGCGCATGGGCCATGGCCGGCGACGTGACCGTAGAGCAACTTAACGACGCCCACCGCCTCATCTAACCGTATACCTCGCTACTACGACCTCCGCCCGCTTTCCGACTCTAGACTGGGTCCCCATCGGCCCGCGCTTCTCCAATGGGATGCTGCAGGCCCTCATGGTTCTGCTCAAGAAACCACCGCCTAAGGACCGGCGCCTTCTCATTCTGGCCACCACCAACCAGAAACCCATGCTACGGGAGATGGATGTGCTAGATATCTTCAACGCCGAGATCCGCGTGCCCCCGATCCGTGACCTGGCTTCGGTAGACGTTGTGCTCAAAGTAAGAAACTGCCGAGATCTGTCATTGGTTGGTGACTGATACGGTGGTAGGCCTTATTTTTATGGCAACCATACCATGCACTTCCAACTAACCAACCGTGCACCATATGACTGCCCTACTACCTGACCCCACCACCAGGAACTGGAACTGTTCGACGCCCGCGAACGCCAATACGTGCAAGAAAGGCTACAAGCAGATGGCGTGGAACAACACTTGACACTAGGTATCAAGAAACTGCTCATGATTGTCGAGATGGCCCGCCAGGACCCACAGGCCAAGTTGGAGAAGTTCCTTGCCAGCATGCACCTCGAATAAGATACCTGAACAGAGAAAGTGGGAGCAAATTTCCGTTTATCTACATTGATATGCCAGGATCAATCGACGTCCTGTAGTCGATATGATTTTATGTTTGCCGTATTAAACAACGTCTCACGAGTTGAAGCATGGTGTCCTATCGACAATAAGCTTAGCTGTCCTCACAATTGCCTTTTCGCACATGAGCATCATAGCCCCATGAGCCGGGCGAACTCGCGGTAGTTAGCGCTGGCAATCTCTCGGGCCTGCACGGCACCATCGTCCAAGACGGCATCGAGGTAGGCCGGGTCCTTCTCGATTCGGACCAGCTCGTGGCGGATTGGAGCTAATTTCTCGACCACCACGTCCGCGAGATCTTGCTTAAACTGCTGTGTGTTGGCGGTCTGGTAGGCGGTGCAAAGTTGGTCGATAGTACGGCCGTCCAGGGCGCTGTAGATTTCGAGCAGACTGCTGACCCCGGGCCGGCCCACCGGGTCGAACGACGGGACCGAAATGCTGTCCGTGGTGGCCTTGCGGATCTTGAGCCGGATGGTGTCCGGGTCATCGTCGACGGAGATACGTGCCATCACGCTGGGGTCGGACTTGGACATTTTGCGAGTAGGGTCACGGAGCGACATGATCCGCTTCGTGGGGGCTAACGCGGAGGCAAGGAAAACGGTATGGAAGAGGAAGGGGATATTAGACAATTAGATGATAAAGGCCAACGATGCGTCGTGACCATCGGGGAGTATCCGTCAAAGGCATAGATTCTGACTTACTGAGCAGTGCTCGAGGGAGCGGGAAAACATCCTGCTTGACGGTTTTGTTGGCCAGCAGGGCCGTGTCCCGTGCCAGTTCAATGTGCTGGATCTGGTCCTCGCCGACAGGCACAATCTCGCCCCTGCGCGATGGACGATGAAGGTAGTACAGGCAAATGAACCCAAGCGTTCAAGTTGGGAGGTCAGCGTTGACAATTATTTAAGCGCAGGCTCGGCGAAACATTACCACCGGGCACCCTTGGCATGCCGGCCAATTAATGGTTTGAAAATGCCACTTACTTGTAAAGCAGAATATCGGCCGCCTGTAGGGTAGGATAGGCAAACAGTCCCAAGCACAAACCAGACTTGCCGATGTCAAAATTTTCAACCTGGGCGGCCTCGCCGCGCTTCTGCTGCAATTTACTCTTCCACTGGGTCATGCGATTAAGCCAGCCCATGGGGGTCAGGCACTGGAAGAGCCAGGATAACATGGCGTGTTCATATATCTGGGACTGGCGGAACAGGACACACCGGTCGGGCTGCAAGCCGCTGGCCAGGATCACGGCGGCCATATGCCGGATATCCTGGCGGAGGGCGACCGGGTCTTGGGGGATAGTGACAGCGTGAAGGTCGGCAATAGAAAATACGAGGCGGCAGCGGTCGACAGCGGCGGTACTGGGGTTGACGCTCTGCTGCAGCCGGACCCAGTTGCTAATCGAGCCAAGGTAATTGCCCAGGTGCGGGCTGCCCGTGGGCTGGATACCGGAGAGAACTCGCTGCGGGGCGCCGGTGTCGGTGACTAGGGTGGTGGTAGTAATTGAACTTGCGGACGTATCACGCCGTAGCGACCGGGCTGATGAGAAGCAGGCCACACCCCGCCGCTGGACGAGGTGGGGTCGAGTCGGTAAGGCGAGCGCGGCTCTCATGGTAAAGTGGTGAACAGCCAATGAGGCCGCAGGTGTGTTAGTGGTAGAGGCGCGGAAGCGTTCGACGTAAATTCTGTGGGGTCTAGTCAATGCAATTTGCGGCGCCATTAACTGGCGGTGAGGCTGACTTCCTTGGAAACTTCCTAACCTTGCTCCGTTACCTGCCAGCGGTAGAGTGCGTCTGTTAGCAACGAGCGACACTATTACTTCGAGTTGCCTCCCGCCAGTCCCCCCCCTCCTCCCTAAGCGAAATGCCCCCTAAGGTCACGTGATCTGAATTGTCAAGCTGGCGACACCCTGGACACCTGGCTGCCTCAGGTGGGGGGGGGGCAGGCCACCAGTCCAACCTCGAAGAAGGCGGGGAAGAATTTCAACATGGTGGTCTTCTTTTTCTCCGGCCCTGGGCGGTCCGCGCGCTCGGCACATGCCTCGTTCATAATTGTAGAGGTGAGAAAGCATTGAAGCTAGTGTGAGCTGTAGCCTGCCCAGCAACAAAGTGGTAAACGATACTATAAACCGATCTCAAGGTGGTGGACGCCCTATCCAGCCTCTTTCACTTCGTAAAACCTCTGTGGTGACCCCTACATCTCCGCATATTTCATTTCTGGAACAATGGCCGCCAAGTCGAGTAAGTGCGCCTGCACGAACGACGCTCGCCTACTCATGCCGGCGCACCAAACCCGACGACCCACACCTACCGCCGAACCATCCATCCATCGGCACATCCATCCAACCACGACCAAGGGGGACAAACCCGCCGAACCGCTGATGGATGGACGAGTTGCTAAGAGGCACTCGTAGATTACGACAGACCAGGTCCTCGGAATGGTTCGGCGGTGGGCGATGGCCGACAAAGGTTGGGCGTCATGAATCGCGAGCGACGTACCAGACTCCTTGATCGTCAGGGATGGCCTGTCACCCTGCGAAAAGGAATGGCGTCTCCATAGCACCCTAGCCCCATGATCCACTAACGGAGGGATGCCCCTTGATTCCGGCTACTAACTCACCTCCTTCGCTATCTCCCTCTCACTGCACACCACTTAACCTTGTATAGACACCATGACGAGCGCCGCGGGTAAGGCCCAGCAGGCCCGCAAGGCCGCCCTCAAGGGCACCTCGGGTACCAAGTCGCGCAAGATCCGCACGTCCACCAAGTTCAAGCGCCCGGTGACGCTGCGTCAGGCTCGTAGCCCCCTCTACCCGCGCAAGTCGGTGTCCAAGCTTCCCCGCATGGACAAGTACCGCATTGTCCGCCAGCCTCTGACCACCGAGACCGCCATGAAGGCCATCGAGGAGCAGAACACCCTGACTTTCCTCGTGGACCTCAAGTCCAACAAGCACCACATCCGGTCCGCCATTAAGGAGCTGTACGACGTGGAGGCCATCCGGGTCAACACCATGGTGCGCCCCGACGGTCGCAAGAAGGCTCTCGTCCGCCTCACCGCCGACGTCGATGCCCTCGACGTGGCCAACAAGATTGGTATCATCTAAATTCGTTGTACACCAACTCCCCGCCACCGCGCGCGGTGGTGTAGTCGGCGTAACTCACGAGGGATGCCTCTGTTCGACTTGCCTTGTGCGTGTATGCCTATTAAAAACCATCGTAGCATAAGATACCCGGCCTGTAACAACTTCAGGGAAGCGCCGCCGAATACGTTAGGTGCGAAAACAATAAACCGCCTAATCCCCAGGATGGGTTAAAGAGGATGAAAGCACCGCTAGTCCAGTGTGCCACACGACAGCCGGCCGGCATGCTTCTCAGATAACTCAATTGGTCATGGGGTTTGGGTAATGCAAGTCGTCAACCAGGGACGGGGTAAAATCCGTGGTTGGAGCTTTATAAATCGAAACAACCGTTATTTTAGGGTAGGCTGGCTAAGCAGACGATACGCGCCTTGCAGCTGAGCTGGCCATAAAGTAGTTGGGCTAAAGACCATAAGGCTCTTACTCCTAAGCAACCAAGGTATATGAAGGTCGGTTAATTGTAACCGAAGGTTTGGTAAGGTTCAACCGGATCTGGGCTTGAGAACGGTACGGTATGACCGTACCTGTCCATGGCTTTGCAGTTTCAGCATAGTTATCACTCAATGAGATACTGCTTTTTGTGCTCATTACATTAGCTCCGGTGGGAGGTAAAGGCACTTGAAACCCGGTATGAAGGGGAGGTAGAATCGCAGGCTGGACTGCGCGTACCGGGTGGCCTCAAAAATAAAGAATGCTCATTGACTTGCCATAGCTGACATGAAGAGACGCAACTGATGGGGAAACTAAATTGAACGGAACGAGGTGCCTAATGGGCAGGGGGGTTGCCGATTCATAGAGGGGCAACTAGGAGGTCGCTGGGTGTGAAATCGGGTGCGCGAGCAGTGGAAAGGGTACAAGGAGGGAAGGTTGAGGGAGGGTACGTTATGGTACTTGCACGAGAAAGGTAAATAGAGGAGGCTCCAAAGGTACTGATGGAGCAAGGAATGATAGATATTGTAAATTGTAAATAGGATGGAATCTGCGAAATACAAGAATGGTGTTTGGATGCTGGATGATCCCCAAACAGGACGATTAAACCACCCACTAAATATAATTGATCTCGGAATAACCTTTCTGACGAGGATGTCAGAAGGGTGCCAGTTTTGCGTAGAAGGGAGGTCAATAAACGACTGCAGTGCTAAGCGAAAAGCACTGTGTGCGCCAGTTCGTCGAGGTCGTTTTGGAGAGCCCAAAGTGGGTCGATAGTCCGTTGCTGGTTCCTACGGTCCTGGCATTCGTGCCTTCCAGCTTCATTTACCGCGACTTACTATAATTAGTCGGCAGTAGGTCTAAAAGATGGCATACGTGTCAATAACTACCCGAACCGAGTATTGTATGGGCCCATTTCAGCTACAACAATTAAGCATTGGTAAACAAGTGTGTCTCAAGGTGGCACCCGTGAAGGCAGCTAGCTTAGACAGCAGGCGGCCATCTGGCCTTACTATTTGGTTAAATTAACAGGCTAAATCGGAGGTACTGCCTACCCAGCTGTGCACTTGTTTTTTTTAAGGCGAATGGAAAGTCCTGCCTATCGTCGGTATGTCCACACCCTCATCGCCGTAACAGCCTGGTTATACAACTTCCGCAGGCTACCGTACGCATTGCTAGCCCCGGCCTGTATTCTGTAGTACAATTTTTACACACCCATACCTCGCTCATGTTGCGTCGTAGTTTTGCATTAGCCAGCTTTATTCGTACGCCACGCCCCTTTCCACCAATCCACCGATCCCTCACCCATTCCGCCATGGCCCCTGCCAAGCGCAAGGCCGCCGTTGCAGTGGAGTCCTCACCGACGAAGGCCACGCCGGCCGCGAAGAAGACCGCAGTGGCAGCGGCCAAAAAAGCCAAAGCGACACCAGCCGACGCTGACGCCGACGATTTCCCCACTAACAAGGAGATGCCCAGCAGCTACGACTATCCGCCGACGCCGGAGGACCAGTGGAAGCTTGTCACCTTTAATGTCAACTCGCTGCCGGCGGCGGTCAAGAAAGGGTTTAAGGCCTACGTGGCCGCGGAGCAGCCCACCGTGCTCTGCGTCCAGGAGACTAAGGTGAACGAACCTATGGCGTTCCTCATGGACCGCAAGTCGTTTCCTTACCAGTACTGGAGCTCGCCAACTAACGGCAAGAAGGGATACTGTAAGTAGCGTGATTCAGCGTATATGGCTATACCGATGCTCTAGGATCTACCCGCAATGGCTGTGGCACCAGGGACCCCGACAAAGGGCGTCCGCTATCGTCCCCACGCTCCAATCTAACCGGACGGCCGCGGCCCTCTCTCCTTTGACCTTACTTTTTTCACCACCTCATTCTTTCCCAGCGGGTACGGCGGTATTCTCCAAGGTCAAGCCCCTGTCGGTGCGTTACGGTATGAAGCCCTCTACAATGGACGACGAGGGTCGAGTGATCACCCTCGAATTCGACGACTTCTTTCTGATCAATTGCTACACGCCTAACGCAGGCGACAAGCTGGTTCGGCTGCCCTACCGCCAGGAATGGGATCGGACCATGAACACGTACCTGACCTCCTTGGAAGCCACCAAGCCCTTCGTCTACACAGGAGACTTGAACGTGGCGCATCAGCGCTGGGACCTCTCCCGCCCGGACACCAATACGCGCAGCGCCGGGTTCACAATTGAGGAGCGCGATGGCTTCTCGGCAATCCTCGGCACTGAACCGCCCCGGGTCGACACGTTCCGCCACCTGTACCCCGAAGAGAAATCCGCCCGCTGCTACACGTTCTTCTCGTACCGCTTTATGTGCCGCGCCAAGAAGCTGGGTTGGCGACTCGATTACTTTGTGGCCAGCCAGCAGCTACTGCCGCGCGTTGTCGACGTGCGTGTACGGTCCGAGTGCTATGGCGCAAGCGATCACGTCCCGTTAGTGATGTGGCTGAAAAAGGGCGAGGTGGCACCGGCTACGGGTGATGAGGAGCCTAAAGTGGATGGGAAGGAAGAGACCGACGATAGCGCTTAAATAGGGCCGCCGTCTCCTTAAACCTCGTCCAGACACGCCGCTGGCCAGATTAAACGCAACTTGAATCGGTGTTCTGTAAATTTTAGAGGGTATGCTTTCGGTCCGACTGACCCCGCCTCTATACAAAGCGTAGTTTATTTCGTTACACCACGGCACTTGGTACTCTAGTATTCCTCGGACTGGGGAACGAACGTTTCGAGTTGGAGACCGTGCATACCGGCGATATCGTCCTTGAGGATTTCGTTGACCTTGCGGTGCTGGCGAACCAGGTTAAGGCCTCGGAAAGCCGTAGCCCCAATGTGGACCCGGTACATGGAGCCGCAACCGCCTGGGTGAGGGAAGGAGGTAACGAATAGTACGTGAATACATCAAAATATAAGAAACGTGCAGGCGTCCCAGCCAGACTTGGCGGCAATAGGATCTCTCCCCCCCCCGTGAATCCATTCTCTGCGAGCCTTGGCCACGAATATATCTACCCTGTGACATTCGACTTACCTGAGACATCCGAGACGGCCAGAATCTCGGGGGACAGTGCCTTGGATAGCTTCTCGTAGATTGTACGTTCACCCTCGGTAGCGAATGACGGGGTTGAAAAGGCACGCCGCAACGGCGTGGCGGATCGCTGGAGGTTCAGTACGGCGCGAAGCATGGTAAGGAGCTTAGAGGCCAGGAAAGAGGGGCCAACGAAATGTGGATGGAGAATGGGGGTTTTGGAGAAAGAGCACACGGTATATATTCTTGCATAGCCGAGCCATTTGTTAATGTTAATAGGTAGAGCGTACGCTGAGCCGTAGTGTCTAAGCTGTCCGACTGACGAGGCTACAGTCGTTTCAAAGTGCCACGATGGGGGGATTAGTGTATTGAGCTTCCGTGTGCCATTAGGTTTCAATTTTTCTGTTTTAAATGGGGAGGAAAGGTCCACGAGGGACCATCCAGAAATTACCAGCTGACTCAGAGAGTCAGCCAGTGGTGCTTTGGATGTAGTTTTCAACTAGCACATAATCTGACCTCAGTTAGAAACTTCAATGGTTCAGATCATGCCCGTGCACAAGGATAGCGTTTCAAGGAGTGGCGGCCGCTGTTCTGTTTATATAGGGCCAATCAATCTGACTGCGGAATTTATGGGACCAAACCAAAATTATCGAAAAGAGCCAAGTGACGGCTGATCCGTACCGTCCCATATCGCCTTCCCCCTTTTCCCTAAAATTTCATCACGCACCATCTGGCTTGAAATTGTGGTGGCCGCTCTACTTGTTCCGGTTGTTTACGGTCAGCCGGACTTCGGCGTCTGATGTGTAGGATATCAAAACACCACACTACACATAACCACGGCCTCATCGCTGACCCTGCCGGATTCTTTCATCACCGCCACCGCTCTCCATTCGCCCAGTATGATGCAAGCCTTCGATTCGGTGTCGGAAGTAAGTAGCTGGCATGGCTTACCAGAAGATTCCATGTCCCCCGGCACCTACAATGGCATGCCAGAGTTAACCACGTCGCCGTTCTCGTGCTTCTCATATACCTTTTGCCGTTTCGGCCTCCAACGCAGGGGTGCTTTGTCATTCGGCCAGCAAACAAGGCCCAGCTCTCCAAGGCCCGCAAGGAAGGTAAGCCCCTCTGCCCGTCAAACCGTGGAAACTGACGGCGCTCCCAGGCCTACAGCTAACCGGACTGCCTTAACTGCCCACCTTCCAGTGATGTTTAGCTAACCGCCATTTCAGCCCTGTCTCCTTCCTGTAATTGCACTTTACCTCGCCGTCTTAGAACTCTCCCATTACTCTTATGATGGCTTCCGCCAGCTGATCGGTAACCGCGAAGCCCCGGAACTGGTACAGTACCGCCATCGGCTCTATACCGAAGCTTGGGCGCAAACCGCTGTGGCCATCGAACGTGCATTGGCCGGAGTCCACGCTGCCAGCCTGGACTGTATCCTGGCTGCCCTTCACCGACTACGGACTCCGCCGGCATCGACCGCCCACAGAGCCCTGACGACACCGTACCGTGAGCTCCCGGCCCTGTCCCTCTACGCTGGCGTGAATATTCAGGACCACGATGCACTGTACGCTCAGGTAACCGACCGGCTAGCCACCGAACACCGCACCCTGGCCGTCCGCTTGCATTCCCGCGACTGCTCAAGTATCAAGGTTGCTATGACCCGCGTCATCCGCGATACTCTGCGCGCCGGCGAGGGCTTGACCGGGGGGACCGACGATTTGGCCGAGCACCAGCGGCTCGCGAAGCGGGACGGGTTCCATGCACCACCCGCGTACGACGTACGTTACCTCGTGGCTTGGTACCGTCATCTGATGGCAGCTCACGCGGATGACCTCGTACCTGGCCTCACCATCATCTTCCAAGACTTTGAAGGTTTCCCAAAGTCTGTGCTGGAGGCCATGATCCAGGTGTTTAGGTAAGTATGTGGAGCCTGTGAGCCCGTGGGGTAGGAGCCTCGACGGCACCGCGGTAACCCTTTGCTATAATTCTGCCCATCAGACCTGGGAAGTCGGGTCTGCTAACCCTCGGCGGTTCCTCCTCAACTCCACCTGTGCGTCATCACCACCTCTAATTCTATTCAGCGAACACCAGGAGGCGCTGCCTGTCACGTTCGTCTTTGGCATCGCCACCTCCGCCGACATGGTCCGTCAGGCCCTGTCAAAGCGTGTCACGGGCCTCCTACAGGTGGAATCTCTTAACCTGCAGCTCGCGGCCGAATCAGTCAACGCCCTAGTAGAGCAGGTGGTGATTCCGGCCCCATGGGGGCTTGCCCTCGGGTACGAGGCCTACAAGTACCTGCTCGACGAATTCTTTTTGCACAACTTTTCGCTGACCGCGCTGACCGCCACGTTGCAGTACACTTTAATGGATTTTTACTATTCAAACCCGCTGAGCGTGCTCAGCCCCTGGTTGGCCCTGGAGCCTTCGTCGTCCGAAATGGGAGCCGCGACGCCGATGGACCCGGGCCGCCTCGCGAGCCTTCTGGGTGACGACCACCTGGAGATCCTGCGCATGCAGCCGTCGGTACGCGACCACCTCGAGGGTCAGGGTCTACCCGCGACCGAACTACGGCGTGCCCTCAATGATGATGCCTACTTCCTGAGCGCGCACGTCCAGCCGTTGGTGCAGCGGCTCCGTCTCTACCGACGCAATTACACTCGCGCTCACCGGTGCTTCCAAACGCTGCAGAACTTATCGGATACCCCCCACCTGCGCAAGGCGCCCCGAATTGTCCACCTCTTCAACCTAAACGAGGATCTCTACCAGACCAAGCACTACACTCTCGTGATGCAGGCATTCAAGTAAGTGGGTGTTGAGCTATGTGAAGGATCGGCTATTGGTAGCTCCCGCTCTGTTGGATATCTTGGCTAACCCGCAGTAATCCATCACCACCCCCACCTCCCCTTTTGCGCGGCCGCAGACGTACCGATGTGGCCAATGTCACTACCTTTCTCACAGCCTGCCTGGATGAATTTAACGAAACCGAGACCTTAGACCACGACCGCTTGCCAATGCTCAACTTAGCCATGCGGGCCATCGTCCAAGGCCTTGCCAACGAGCCCAAGCTGGCCATTGATACGGTCCGGGCCGTCCTGCAGTCGACGACGGCCCTTTCCTCGGCCGACCTGCAGCGACTTCAGACGGAAGGTCATGTGGTCCAGAAAGGTGAAGATGATGCGAGCGAGACGACTTTAGCTGAGGAAACTACCTCTGACACGCTCCGTCGCGGCCCGAGCCGCAACGCCCTGATGCAGTCACTACTGACCGGTACTAACCGATCCGCCGGCGGAGGGGCTCCTACCACGCCGCAGCGTATCAACCGGCGTCTGCTCACTCTGCCCGACCAGGCTCAGGCTCTGTCTGACGCCCAGATCGCCTGGCTGCAGCTGGCCTACGAAGCGATCGAGCAGCTCTTCCGGTGAGTCACCCTCGGGATGTCAAGCTTAGCGAAGTGGAACCCGGAACCGCTTACAGCTGGGCCTATTATGGACATGCACCAACCCTGTCATCTTCGACTTGCCCTCAATTGTGCTCCCCCCTCCCCCATCTTCACATGGTCCAGGCTCACCACCCGCTGTTACGACCGCCTGCCTCTCCACGAACTGTTCTACTACAGCAATGACCGGCTCCTCAAACGGGTAAGTTCCCGTCCTAATCAACCTGAATTATTAGCGACAATAGGAGCAGCGAGGCGCATGTGTTGAAGCCGTTGGATGTGTATGTAACTCGTGCTGTAGCGCTTTTCTACCTTATATGTCTTACTCTGCAGGCCTTCAGCCCGCAGCCGCGGGCCTCTATCCAGACGGCGCTTGGGCAGCCCAATGTGTACATCCGCTGCCGGTGCTGCGCAGATCACCAGGAGTCGGACGCAATCCACCACACCCACGACGACACCTGCGTATTGTACAAGCTGTACCTCGAGTGCGGACGGCTTATTAATCTGTACGACTGGTTCATGGCCTTCTCCAGTATTAAGGAGGCCGAAGCACATCGACCGTCTCCGAAAGAGCTGCAGTAAGTAGCCAAGAATGCTCTATGCATCAGAACGCAGTGAATCTGGTTCGGGCCGGCCCGCGTTCGTAACCTACCCGGTCCCCTTCCCCTAACCCTTCATTGATCGTTGACTGCTCTTCCTACACATAACTCTAGAGCGCGGTTCGTCCGCGGCATTTCTGACCTCCAGTTCTTGGGCTTTATCAAACCGACGATGCGCAAGACCGACCACGTAATTCGGCTAACGTGGGGTAGTGGCTAGACCAGCTGGCCACCACTTGCCTGGTATATAATTTATTTTCAGAAGTCATTTGTAATTGAGCAATACAGCACATTAACAGGGCTAGCATGACCATAGCCCGTCACCCGTAGGCCCGATACGGTTGTGGGGCGGTGGTCGTTTAGAGAGTACGATCCAGAACTGCACGTCACAACGGCGGATGGTCTCTAGAAGCGAGGAAGGGATGATCGGCAAGGGGGTGTCCTGCCAAATACCCACGGAAGACTGGTTGGAAGGGCTTCGCTAGGCCTGCCGCACTCGTTGTCACGCGGTGTGGGTCGAACGGGATGATCCAGGTTGTATTACGGCCCTTTGGTTCACCATCGCCAATAGCCGATTGTACATAAATTGGTTGGCTGCCGCTTTTGGAAGGCACGTTGGTTCCCACCGGTCTAATGGGGACGGGAAGGGAAAGGGGCCTTGTCCCCACCGTCTGCAGGCGCGCCGAAGGAGATCGGAGGAGGCCAGACAAGCCGTCCGTTTACCCACCCTGCCCCGCCCCCAACAGGCCACATGGGTCAGTTGGTGGGCCATACCAGGCCCGGGGGGTTGGCCAATTGCGTGGCCTGACCGTGGCCGCTACTCAAGTCCCTCGTCCCAATCACTAGAGGAGACCCGCCTGTAATAGTGTCTCTCGTAGCCTGCCGCACCTCCGGCTACAGGTCCACTGGACATAGCACTTCTTTGTTTTGGGGCACCTGGCCCTGGATTTGAGTGCTCAGTATCAGGGCGGCGGTTCTCTGCCGCGGCCGGTCCCCTTCCTCTTGGGCTCCCGCCCTCTTACGTGTCTACAGGGAGGAAGTGGGATCAGTGCACTCTTTATCCACACGGTCCCACTGGCCAGTCACACCCTACTGCCGTAGTGATTTGGCACGGGATGGCTGGAGAGTGGGGTGATGTATCCTTCCCGCAGGTCGGCCATCGCTCGCCCCCCCCTTGCGTATCTACAGAGAAGGGGGAGGAGGCTGCAGTCCAGGCGGTTAGCTATAAAGCAATCACGGTCCCGGTGGCCGGAGCGTGGCATTGTACCAACCCCACCGTCCCCTCCTTACCACAACCCCGACCCATCAGCCGCCTGCCACCCGTCCCCTGTCGGCAACCCGTGCCCTTCCTCTACAGCCCACCTACCTTCTTTCCACTCTTCACCCGAGCTTCTGACGTCCGCCTAAACCAGCCTCCACGCGTGTGACTGCTGTTCCTCATCCGACCGCATTCCCTTCGTACCTCTCCCCACTTTTAACTACTTCCCTCTACAACTTACACGCCTGACCAGGACCCCTATGGCGTCTATCAACCCCGCAGCCCGTTCTCTTCGCCTTCTCCAGCAGGTCGGCAGTCGCTGTCTCTGTCCGGCCCACTCGCGCCAGCCCGTGGCCGTGGCCCACAACTGCCCTTCGCACGGCCAGGGGCACCGTGCCGCCACCCGCCAGGGCTATGCATCTGTAAAGAAGCCCACCCGGCCAGCTATGGAATACGCCTTCGAAATGGCCAGCTCCAACATTCGGTTTGGCGAGGGCGCAACCCGGTAAGTTGGGTGTAAATCGGCCCAGTGGGGCTAGAGCCAAACATTAATAAATAGACAAACAGCCGATGGGAGGATGGCTGCCCAGTTGGCCAGGGTAGCAAACAAAAGCAGCACTGACCTGAGCGCGTCCGACTTGGCACACTACATATACCACGATCAACCACTTCCCATAGTGAGGTTGGTATGGATTTCCTAAACCTCAAAACCAACAAGGTTTGCGTCCTGACCGATCCCAATGTAAGTGTGACTGACCGGTACGACGGGTAAAACTTCCGTGTCGCTCGATACGCAAACGAGCGTAGTTCCTAGCACCCGATCCATTGTACTGACAACCCCCTTCCCCCGTATTTCACGCTCTATCTATCCCTTCCAACAGCTGAAGACCATGCACCCAGTGAGGGAGGCGATTCGGTCGCTCGAAGAGAACAACGTCAACTACGTGCTCTACGATCGCGTACGCATCGAACCCAGCGACGCTAGGTAGGTAGCCAGGTCCCTGTCTTGGGTATAGACGTGTCTTCCGGATACCCAGGGCTAGCTAGGTGTCTAAAGCTGCCCTACACCCGGCCTAGCTTCACCCACCAACCGACATCGTTCTCTATATATTTGTACCTTCCGTCATCTCTTTAGTTTCAAGGACGCCATCGCGTTCGCTCAGCAACACCAAGTCGACTCCTTCCTTGCAGT
The DNA here is from genome assembly GCA_027575765.1 of Tieghemiomyces parasiticus. NCBI lineage: Eukaryota > Fungi > Kickxellomycota > Dimargaritomycetes > Dimargaritales > Dimargaritaceae > Tieghemiomyces > Tieghemiomyces parasiticus. Next base: position 43,492 of record JANBPT010000237.1, read on the forward strand.
GGGTGGCGGGTCGGTCATGGACACGGCCAAAGCGGCCAACCTGTACTCAAGCTACCCGGACGCCGATTTCCTGGACTTTGTCAACGCCCCCATCGGCAAGGGCCGCCCCATCGACAAGGCGCTGCGTCCACTGATCGCCATCCCGACCACGGCCGGTACGGGCAGTGAGACCACGGGAACGGCCATTTTTGACTACAAACCGCTTAAAGTCAAAACTGGAATCGCCCACCGCGCCCTGAAACCCCTACTGGGCATCGTGGACCCGCTCAATACCCGCTCGATGCCCGCCCAGGTCCACCTGGCCTCGGGACTCGACGTTCTCTGCCACGCCATGGAGTCCTACACGGCCATCCCGTACAACCTGCGGTCGGCGCCGCCCCTCAACCCGCTCCTACGCCCGGCCTACCAGGGGTCGAACCCCATCAGCGACGTGTGGTCCTTGCGAGCCCTCCAGATGGTGGTGGAATACCTGCCCCGCGTCGTAAAGGACCCGAACGACCACCAGGCCCAGAGTCAGATGCTCCTGGCCGCTACCTTCGCTGGTATCGGGTTCGGCAACGCCGGCGTCCACCTATGCCACGGCATGTCCTATCCGATTAGCGGGCTCAACAAGCAGTACAAGCACCCGCAGTACCAAGTCGACCACAACATGGTGCCCCACGGTATCTCCGTCGCCGTCACCGCCCCGGCTGTGTTCCAATTCACCTCCGCCATGTACCCCGAGCGTCATCTCGAGCTCGCAGAACTGTTTGGTAAGTCGACTCCCTGTTCTGAGTGGGGGGACAACCAACCCTCCGCATTCCTTGTTCAATAACCCACGCCGAGTTCCAGAACGCACGTCCCTCCTCTGTCTCATTTGCCCTTCTAACGTACCACAACTACTCTTAACTCCAATTTAACTCATGCACCCGCGCACGCCCTTGGCATCTCCAGGCGCCGACATCACCAATGTCAAGAAGGAGGACGCCGGCCGCGTCCTGGCCGACCGTCTGCGCGTCTACTTCCAAGACCTCAAAGTGCCTAATGGTATCGGCGCCCTGGGCTTCGGCTCGCAGGATATCCCGGCCCTGGTCGAAGGTACTCTGCCCCAGCACCGTGTCATCAAGCTGGCCCCGCTCGAAGCCGCCAAGGACGACCTGCAGCGTATCTTTGAGCAGTCGCTGAATATCTACTAAACCTTTGGTTGATCCCAATCAGGTACAGCCTATGACCCCCTCCCTCCTGACTGCACTGGACCCTGGCCCTCATAGCGGGTAACTTTGTCCTGGGTCTTATTTTCGTGGGTAGGGTGCCGGAGTCACCGCCACAAATAAATCGCTAATCCTCCAGCATTCAGTCTACTATTCTCCTCTTGTTGGTTTTAATGGAAAAGTGCTGGGGGTACACCCTTTTTCAAAAGTACCACCAGGCGTGGCCTAATAATCTCACCCCAAGGGGCTATAGCTAACCGGCCTCGCGAACACTAACCGCGGCGATAAGAATCAGGTTGTTCGATTTTAGGCGGCCCCCTCAGCGTGGGAAATGTACTCGATGGCCTGGGGAACAGTCCGGATCTCATCGGCGTCCTTGTCAGGGATCTCAATGTTGAACTCCTCTTCAATGGCCATGACGACCTCAACAACGTCCAGGCTGTCGAGACCCAAGTCCTTGGAGAAGTCAGCCGTGGGCGTGATCTGCAGAGTAGGAGGGTGGTTGCGATTGGGATGGGGGTGGTATAGATTGACGGTTAGTGTGGTCATTGGACATCTGGTTGGTGGCGTAAGCACGCTCAGCATCTATCTAGTTATACGCCAGTCTCGTTCCCTCAGTCGCCTTGTCACTCCTGCAGTGCTCACCTTGTCTTTGGGGACCTTGGCGAAGTCATTGAGCACTTCAAAGATACGCTTCTGGATAGACTCGGTGGTGAGGGCCGGGGCCGAGGCGTAGAAGCGGAGCGGGGCGGTGTTCACGGCGGCGCTCAGGGCCGAGGAGCGCTGGACGCTCAGGGCACCCAGCCGGGTTACGGGCTGGCGGACAGCAACCAGGCGGGCCTGGGTAGAGAGGCGGGTAGCCAGGCGGAGGGCAGCGGCACGGTACATGGTGATATATTGGTCACGTTCAAAGCCGTACTAGAGATAGGAAAGGTTGAAGGTGAGACGCGTGGATCCAGTAGGAAGCGGGAAAAAATAGAAGATAGATTAGTGGGGTGGAGGACACAGAACTTGCAACAGAAATGCTACCCATAGACCATGGCGCACTGATTAACCAGAGCCCCTGATGCGAATAGACCGCTGTTTCAACATCGGCCCTAGCGGTTTGGGATCCAGTGCTGACGGCGCAAGGGAACAGGCATAGGGCGGGTACAACCTGCATGGGAGGACGACAAGCGGGGCGATCGACCAGCACTTACCAAGGAGGCGGAAATGGGGAAAAGGAAATGCGTAAAGTTGAACAAAAGCTCAAATGACGAATCAGTTGGACAGAGAACGCGAGGAGTGAGATCTGGGCTGTCGTTGTGTGTCTGGCGGAGTCCTCCCGCCTATCCCCCCCCCCACTGGGTTATTCAAGGCGATATGGTTGTAGGGGTGGGCGGGGAGAGGCGTCCGGTTTTAGGTGGAGGGGAGGCAGGCCAACCGAAAACGTTCCCCCCCCCCCCGACGGCTAGATAGAGTCATTGACACCATGCCTGAAGGTTGCTATAAGCCCCGTGTATGATTTGGAGGGGAGAGGGAGCTCCCTTGAAGGCTCTACGTCTTGATATGAGCAGATATTTAGTTGTCCAACCCTGACGCCGGAAACGCGTAGAGGCTCCTGGACCGGAAGGTAGAGTGTTAGGGCCGGATTGGTAATCCAACCCAGTTAAGGGTCAACCTTCACCCATAGGCAAAATTGGAACCTGCGGGCCAAAAAAAAAAAAAAGATGTCGCTAGCTGTGGCCCTCACGCAGTCGCTGCTACCTTGCAACCTGCTCACGGCTGTTGCCCCGGAAGAGACACTTGAATCATTTGTTTGGTCCAATACCAGAGATCCGAATCCTTTGTCGCTTGTTAGGTCGTCCCATCCGCACTCCGGTTTTCTAGCTAGCCTAAGCATACCGCCCTTCCACGACTTCATCTTTCCGCGTAATCCCTCCCTGCATTCCCCACTTCCGTGACAACCCTATCGGCACCATGATCATCCCCGTCCGTTGCTTCTCGTGTGGCAAGGTCATCGGCAACAAGTGGACCCGGTACCTCCAGCTCGTCCAGGCCGGGTACTCCGAGGGGTAAGTCCTTCGGGGAGTTTTGACACTCAGGGCTAGACATGACTATCGACCGTCCTGACCCGGAGCCACGCTGTCCGCACGGTTACTAACCCCCTTTACGTATGGCGTCTCTACCCACGTTTCACGACCCTTCTCCCATAGCGCCGCTCTCGACGCCCTCGAGCTCGAGCGTTTCTGTTGCCGTCGTATGGTTCTTACCCACGTTGACCTGATCGAGAAGCTGCTGCACTATAACCGTAAGTTTGGTCTTCACCCTTACCAACCAGCGTGTCTATTTTTTTGAGTTGCCATGTGGCAGTACGGTGTACAGTGGGGTGCATCTACTTTTAGACTAACCTTTTCTATCCCTGGTCTCTCGTTACCGCCATCTGCCCATCACTCCCACAGCCCTCGAGCGGCAGCCTGTACGGGCCTAGGTCGCCTCATCTGCAGGCCTTGGTCATAAATTAGGCGGCACATATTGCGACTGTGTGATGCAGTTGACTACAAGCCCTCGGCTATTAGTAAAGCAACTTGTAAAATTATATCCGGCTGAAGGTGATGTCACGATTCCGATGCGCAACTGAGGAGCCAGGTCGTTTCCAGAAAATCAATATTACTCGGGTGGTTTGGCGTTGGTGGCGCAGTTCATTGTGAAGGGCCGTCAAAAAGGACAATGGCGACCGCTGCAGGAAGTGTCGCAATGCGGGCTTTAGGGTTAAAAAAATACAGATAGAACGGAAAACGAATGTATCGGAGGGTGGCAAGTATCCTAGACAACGACAGGCGTCAACGCAGATGACCGGGGCTCGAAGGGCTGGTCCGCTGCTCGTTTAGAAAGCGTCCAGCGTGAGTTGCTTGGCCACGTCAGTCTGCTCGACAAATTTGCAAAACTCGTCAAAACTGATCCGGCCGTCGCCGTCCTGATCAGCCTCCATAATGGTCTTGTCGACAATCTGCTGCAGCTGCTCGTCCTTGAGGTTATTACCCACCATGGTCTTCATGACCAAAAATAGCTCGCCGTTGGATATGTACCCGTCCCGGTCGATATCGTAGACCTTGAAGGTAAACTTCAGCTTCTCCTGCTTGTTACCCCGCGCACTGAAGGCGCTGAGTCCCGTGATAAACTCCTTGAAATCCACGTCGCCCCCGCCGTCCTCGTCAAAAATGGCAATCAGGCGCGCCGCCAGCGGGTTGCTGGAAATCTGTGGGATGGAGAGGAATTCGTCCTTGTCGATGGTCCCCGAATTGTCCTTGTCCAGCTTTGCGAAGCGTTTGTACAGGCGCTGGATCTCTTCGGCGGTGACTGTTGGGAGGAGAAAGTGAAGCGTGAGGGGTGCGAATGCAGACAGCCGGGTGGTTAGTGAAGGGCCCCTTCCTACCGGTACGGCGAACCTGGCTACTCTCCAGCCAAGTGGCCCTATTTCCTTCCGCCGCTTGGGCATTGGGATGGCAGTCCAAGCCTTCAACGAACTGGCGCGTCAAATGTCTAGAGTCCAAAATGGCCCGACCAGGCTCCTAGCGAGGGGACGCCAAGTCAAGGCCTCGGGAATCGTGCCCGTCTATGGCCGCCCGTATCAGTGACTTACAATTGGAGTTGCTAACCATCTCCTCAAGCTGGGACTGATTGTTACCCATGGTCGACAGATGGTACACACAGGCAGAGGGATGGGTATTGGTCGGGAATGAGGGTGCCTGGTAGAGGAAACTAACGAAATACGTCGGGCCGCAGGGGGGAATAAACGGTGGCGAGAGAAAAATGTGTGGCGATGCGAAGAGGCGCGTGACGACCAGAGAGGTGAAGGACGGAGCTAAGCTAATAAAAGCTATGTGGGTTGTGAAGGGCGGCAGAAAGAGTGGTTGTGGCGGCGAAGGCACATCACCGCCGAGGAGGATAGAAGGAGGGTACAGGGGAGGTGGTGTTACACGGAATGAGTCCCGGCCAGCCGGCGACCAACCGGGCCGATCACTGGACCCCAGCCAGCATCACCTCCCCCACTCTTCCTACTTCCTGTTTTCCGCTTACAGCTGGGCGGGTCCACAAAGTCAAGGGTAATTGGAAATGGGGATGGTAGCAACCTTGGAAACTGAAAGCGCTTCTCACCGGCTCTGGCCCTAAAGACCGGGTCGCTTGCCAAATGTAATCCCTTCTACTATCTACGGCCCAGATGCGGCAGCCCTGCGGGATAAATCGGCCTAGGGGTAGCCGAAAAAAAGGTCCCTGGTGTGGTTAAGTATTGTATTGCTTACAAGTTGTCAACCGTACCAGGCCCTGTGGTCCACGTCACGAGAACGCCATGCACGTGGCACGCATGCCCTTCCGACCCTGGTACCGACTTTACTGTCCAAGCGCTGTCAACGAAGGCCATGTCATATTTTATCGAGCATGGTTTCCTTATATCGAGACTTCTCTCACAAAATCGTCATGGCATGTTAAAAAAAATATTATAGACGACCCGGGAAATATCATGCACTATTAACATCAGGCCACATCGTCCTGGCACTAAAGGCACCTTGTCAAACGAAGTGATCTTCCGTAAAGACCTGCCTTTTCTAGTAGAGCTGACGGACCACCAGGGACGCCGCGGTGAAAGGGTGCTTCAACACCGTGCCAATGTCATCAAAATTGACGTGCGGGTTAGCGGTGAACACGCGGAAGGATCGCTCGCGCAGGGCCCTCTCCTCAGCGGCCGTGAACTTGGTGGACGCCGGGTAGACCAGGAGAGTACGGTCCCACCGGTCGGCATCAGTGTGACGACGGTACACGGTGTGATGGGTCCAATAGTCAGCACTGAGGTGACCGCGGGGGTCGCGCGGGCCGGCGGCCTCTAGGTAAGCCATGAATTCGGCCCGGGACCGGCCGGCCAGATCGACCAGTTCAAAGGACTCGGGCCCCGCCGCGGCCGGTTGGGCCAGGAGGTGCGGTGGGGGCATGAAGGTGCGGTAAAACACCGCGCGGGTGAACACCGGCGCCGACTCGGTCAACGGAACCGCCGGTGAGGGGGTAATGACGCCCGGCTGGAGGCCCCGCGTACAACGGTAAAACCCGTCCGTCACCATGGCACATTGACTGTGACCCAGCGTGGACGTCTGAATGTAGTTGAGGACCGGTACAACGCCGCCCTGGTGCGCGACACCAAACACGATCAGAAGGAGGGCGTTGAAGGCCAGCCAGAGACGCCAGAACGTTGAACCCGTGCGGGTAACGAAGCCCTGGGTGGCAATGACCACACTAGGTAGCATGGGCAGGAGGAAGCGTGGCTCCTGGTGTGGGACGGCCGACAAGGCCACCAGTCCTAGCGTGGCCACAGCCATGTGAAGGTTAACCGCCACGGCGCCCATCCGCGGGCCGAACCCGAGCAGGCGGCCGAGGGTCACTGTGTAAAAAACCACGGCTAGGGGGCCGAACAGGAGCGGGAAGTTGACGAGGACATGGAGGTATGACGGGTGAAGTCCGTGCTGCGCTAGATTTTCGGGCCGAGTGTTGTACCGAAGAAGGTTGAGAGGGGCCAGCACGACGGCCTGGTTCAGGGCGGTCAGGAGGGAGGCGCAGGGGGCACCCTGGATTACAAGCCGACCTAGCTTTGTCAGGGCGGTAAGACGGTTGTAATACACGGCATCTGCGGCTAGACAACCGAGGCTACTCAGTACGAGACCGACAATGCACGGCGAGGTATCGAGGACGAAGCGGCCCATCCGGGCTATGCAGCCTGCATTAGGTGCCTCCCTGGCCCGACGAATGTGGCACCATAGATAATAAGCGACCAGGGGAAATGAGTAGGCGACGTACGTGATGCGCGTAAAGACCCCCAGGGCGAATATAGCGCCAAAAGCAAAATCAGTCTTGTAAGTATTCTAGATCATGAGAGAGTGGCCACGTAGTAGGAGATGAGACGTTAGTGGACGTGCACACTGAGCAGTGTTTTGAGGTCATAAAGGGAGGCCGTAAGATAATCCGAAATCAGCCTAATGACCCCGGCCATACTTCTAGGGGATATGCACCGCTCAGCCACTATAGTTTCACTTACCTGGTAACTTTTACCAGCGGCAACTGGTGCAGTATCTACCCGACACAGCGCCCAACTGGAAAGGCTGAGCAGCACGGTCTCCAGGGCATTACTGAACCCGCGTGCCATGAACGTGAAGCTTAGAAATGAGGTGGCTAGGAGGAGCAGCGGCTGCCGCGGGTCAACGTTGTAACGCCGCAGGACATTGTACACGGCCCGATCGACGAGGAACGAAAGCGCAACGGCCCACAAGCGCTCAACCCACAGTACGGTATACACGGTGGGCTGGAAGGGCTGCCCGAGTACGTATACACCGGCAGCACTAGCGAGACGGAGGAAGCCCATGGGCACGCCAGACATAAGATAGACGGGCACGATGGAGCGGCACGGAGCGTCCGGCTCAAATTCCCAGGTTGAGCGGTACGCATAGTTGGCGACGCTGCCGGCCGCTATTTCTGCGGACTGAAAGAATTCGTCAGGGTGAATGTAACCCGGCAAGACTGCCGCGGCCAGGCGTAGAGCGGCTAATGAGAGGTAAGCGGTGGTTTCCATGTCGGCTAGTGTGTAGGCATGACTTTAATTTAGGTTGGCGTAGCTTTGAGTAGATCGTTAGACAGAACAGAGGTAGAGGGACGTCATTCAGGATGGTTATTACCCAAGCGCACAGCGAAACGATTGTGAATCGTCCCGGTTGAGGGTCGACATAGCCGCAGGAAAAACAGCACGAGTCCTTAACCTGCCGTGTGCAGCATGTCACACAAAAATCCAGAGGGCAAAATCAAAACAAACCCTTCAGGTCGGCGCGCCAATTGGCCAACATACAGTGTAATCGTATTGTCCTCTCTCACTCCCACACCTATTCTTAACTGGCATGGCAGGACCTAGCCCCGACCGTACTCCCGTTTGGACAAGAAATACAGTATTGTTGTAGATAGAGGTACTCCATAAGGTTAAAAAATCCTCAATTCAAATTGGATAGTGTATAAAATGCCCGTATTATTCTGAACCGCTCAGCAAGTCCTTGCGAGTCAGCTGTCAAAGTAGAATCCAAAGTCACTTGGCTAAAGCTAGGCCAACTCCTCGTTCCAGACATCCACAACCGCATCCTCGTGGTGAATTTCTTACCACCTAGCAACCGTTCGACACC
>JANBPT010000238.1:0-51754 GCA_027575765.1 Tieghemiomyces parasiticus
CACAACGCCTGGACCGGCAAGAAGGGTATCTCTAAGGCCGACGCCCAGGCCCAGTATGTTGCCCTGGTCGAGAAGCTCAAGGCGACGCACGCCTAAAGCGTGGTACCGTAGGGGCGACAGACTCTTCCCCATCTATCTGCCCTGTATAGCAAGTCCCCAGCGGGCGCTCGCCGCTCCCGCCACCTCCCAATTTGGGAAACCACCCGTCGTTTAGGCTTTGGCAACACTGGGTTCCTTCCAACGTACATAATAAACTCCGATGCGTAAGCCACTACGCCAGCATGTAAGGGGGTAGGTGTAGGCGGTGAGCCATTTATTTCAAGGCGAGGATGGGCAGAAGCGGTGATTTACTAGCCGCCGCCCGCTGATCAGTGGCCGGGAGAGTGTGACAATGATAACGCCCTGGGGAAAAGGGAGCGAGGGCCGAAAAGCTAGCGAGTGCGAGGGGTGCTGAGTAAGCGCAGCCATTGGACTGGTAAGGCGCTTGGGGCGGGGAGAGAGCGAAGGTAAAGTGGAGTGCTGACCCTGGCGTACGGGTGGGGAGCAGCGGGGCTCACGGAGGGTGGTGGGACGCCTCCTAGCAAGCCTCAAGCCTCTAGGCTGCATTTATCCAGGACGGAGGTGGTACAGGTCAGGGAGTCAATGCTACCACTAAGCTATGGGCATATACGCCGTGAGCCCGCCGTCTGGAAAAGCATTTGGCCTGCTGGTTGCCTGACTTGTTCGGTGTTGATGCTCCCCGACTTCCTACCAACACACCTTGGCCATATCCCTTATGCTCGCCAGCGATGCCTGACTCGACATTTATATGTTCAGCTCCTCCAACTGTTCGTTGAGTCGCTTGATATTCTTCCCCCCTTCCTGCAAACACTTGGAATACTACAGCAGCAACCTCGACCTATGCCTGTTTCGGTCAATTGTACGCTGACCGGTGCACCTCGAGCCCTTGTTTTTTTCTGCCCGCCTCCCAGTACACTGGTACCCTTAGGTGATACAGCGCCAGTTCCTGCGAATTTCTTTACCACTTCTACCTACACAGTGTGCTCTTTCACTCGGTAGCCACCACCTCAATTTTTCGAATCCCACTCGGTGATCAACAACTCCTGCTTATTCGCTTGACCGACTGGTCCAGCCTCTCGCTCCGCCGGCCCATAACCGTAGGCCTTTTTACACTTGACATCTGCATTGTCTTCGTTTCTCTAGTGGCAAGTGGTCTTTCGCAATCGCACAGCCTGTTTTATCCCCGTCGATTCCGGCTCCGCCTCGATCGGTAAACATACTCAAACGACCCACCAGTGACTCCGCACCTGACCCGGCATTAGACATGGGCCATAAGCGGAGTAAAAAGCGCAGCAAGAGCGCCCTGACGATCCTCCCGGCCAAGTCTGCCACTGACCCGGCCCACACCTTATCACCCACCTCAGCCGATGAAGCGCGATCCGAGCTCGGTAAGTTGGGAAGCAGGTGGGCCTGTCAAACTGTACAACGGATGGTGGGAATGGGTAATGACGAAAGGCCTCGAGCTGGTGGGCAGAGGAGAGGTGCGCGCCCAACTCGCTGCACCGTTTGCTACCCATACTGTTGTTTTTTTCTCAGGACGGCCATGGCTGACTGGGCTGACGAGTACATTTTCCGCCGCTTCAAATGTCTAATACCCTTAGTTCGACGCCTCTCCCTCTCTACCTTTAGAGACGTCCGATGGGTTGCCCACCAAATTGCCTTCAAATATTCCTTCTCCGGCCACAACCGATGATGAGATGGCCGTTTCCAAAGCACCTGTTCAGCCCGCCTCTGGACCACCAACCACTGTGCACAGATGTGTGCACCTTAAGCAGATCAAGATTATCCAATTGAAGAAGGCATTTGCTGAAAATTTGAAAAGCCACCGGACATGCCAGGTAAGCAAAGTAAAGGATGGGGCACCGCACGAAGGTCGATGCGCAAGCGGGACGGGGGAATAGACATGGTGCCTGTACCTCCCCTCCCCTAAATACGCTATGGCGCAACTAGCCAATGGGCCGGCGACTCTAAAAGCTTCCTGCCGGTCACTGACCTTTCCGCGCGCCTGCCATCCGCACATCCTACCGCCTGCACCGTTCCAGACTTGTAGTAAGACCAAGGCGGACTCCGATGCAACCGAGAATATCGATGCACCCACCCTAGTGTGCTTGGTTTGTGGCCGATCCTTTTGCTACCACCCAGTGGACGCCATCTCCCCCGAAGTCCCCGACTTGAACACGGGGCACATACACGAGCACTACACTCGACTGAACCGCCAGCACGCACTCTACTTGCACCTGGATACGGGCCGCTTCTGGTGCCTGACCTGCTCAGCGGAGGTCATTGCCGGCCCCAGCAAAAACCAGCTGTTGGTCGAGTGTCGCACGGGCTTGCAAACCCTTCTCAAGGATCAGAGTCCCGCAGGGTTCTTGGCTCACCCGGCCTCGCCTCGGCGCAAGGGCAAGCCAGGTAAGACCCGCGGCAAGGCGGTCGGCCGCCACGCGGCCGTGTCGTCCAGTGTTCCGGCCCCGGCCACCCAGGCGACTATGGTCACCTCCGAGACCCGGGACGGGCCCCCGGCGTGCGGTCTGACGAACCTGGGGAACACGTGCTTCTTCAATTCTGTCCTTCAGGCATTGGCAGCCACCGGCCCACTACACTCCGAACTCCGCCTGACTGGCACTGATGCGGCCATCAAGCCCGACCCCACCCCAACGGCGTCGACCAAGGCCCGACCCGAATCGGGCAGCGACAGCGATGACGACGACGACGATGACGACTGTCCGTCGTTTGGGCGCTCCATCGGGTCGTGGAACGCCGCACCCCCACCGCCCCTGTCTCGCAGCTTCGTCGGCGTGCTCAATGAGGTATGGGGTGCCCTTGAACAGGGCCGCAACGGCCACGTGGTTGACCCTGACCCTTTGTTCTCGGCCGTATCCCGCCGTTGGCGCCAATTTAAAGGGTACCAACAGCAGGACAGTCACGAGTTCCTCCGCATGCTGCTTGATGCCCTACGCGACGAGGCGGTCAAACTACACCGGGACGCCCACAGGGAACCCAAGGCGACACCTCCGTCCGACCTCGCAGGCCGCCAAATCCTTGGTACGTTCCCGCCCGGCGGCGATTCCCAGCGGACGTACGTGGACACCCTATTCGCTGGTCAGCTGACAGACCTGATTGTGTGCGACGTTTGTTTCAACCTGGTGCAACCCAAGGAACCTTACTACGATCTGTCCCTGGCCATCGCCCGTGAGCCCCTCAAATCCGAGACCGGTCCGGACGACGGTCTACTCTCCCCTCGCCGCAAGAAGACCAAGACCCAGTCACCCAAGGCCCTGTGGACCATGTCAGACGACACGGTCGATAGCCAAGGGGGGGATGCGGCCGCCATGGCCACCGACCACGAAGAGGAGGAGGAAGACGACGACGTCGTACCGCTGGCCGCGTCGACTCAGGCGGCCACCAGCGATGCAAGCGATGTTGAGCCGAGCCCCAAGCCCTCCGTACGGCGCATGACCACCAAGCTGCGAACCATGTCCATTGATCCGACGGACCCGCAGCCGGAGGACCTGGCCACCGCCATGGAGACCGACGATGACCATAGCGAAGCGCCTGGGCCACCCCAGAGCGCCAACGCCGCCCTGATTACCCAGTTGGTGGCCGACGGTGGAGATACGGGGTCTTCACCTCCTTCTCCGTCGACCTCGGAAGGGGAGGAAAGCAGCGACGATGATGAAACTCCGCCCACCCCAGCAGAGCCAGAGGTACGTATCGTGGTGGATGAGCAGCGGTCCCGCTTAGTCGAACGCCTCTTCCAACCGGTCCCCAGCGCCGCCCCCGTCTTGGACCCGACCGACAACATCAAGTACCGTCTGCGGCACCGAACATCGGCCCAGAGTCTGGATGTACCTGTGAGATCCGGCGGCCCTTCCCTCCGACCGGGCCAGATCCACAGCCACAGCGACGCCACCCTGGCTGCATCCACCCGACTTACCCTCGAGGACTGCCTGCGGCGCTTCGCGGCGGTGGAGCGGTTGGAAGGCGACAACGCCTACGCTTGTGACCACTGCGCCAAATTGGTACAGCAGCAGGCCGCCCTCGCCGCCGCCACGGCCGAAACCGACGGAGGGCCCGTCCGCGCGACCCCCGCCCGAACGCCCACGGTATACCGCACGGCTCGCCGGCGGTACCTTCTCAAGGCCCCTTGCCCGCCGGTCCTCATCTTTCAACTCAAACGGTTCGAGCAGGTGCCGACCTTCCGCAGTTATACCACGCGAAAGCTCAACGACCCGGTCGCATTCCCAGAATTTTTGGACATGGCGCCGTACACCATGCCGCCCAACCTGGCCGAAGAGATTCAGCGCACCGCCCCATCCCACGCCGAAGGTTCGGCCCCGCCAACCACCACCATTGATAGCGGTAACGAAGACAGTGCTGGCGAGGAGGGGGACGAGGCGACACGGGACGAACCCAAGGCTGGGGATCCGGTCACCACCACCCCTGTGGCCGCTACCGTAAGCCCGGGCGACCGGTACCGCCTATATGCCATAGTGGAGCATATGGGATCCATCAACTTTGGTCACTACGTGGCGTACGTGGCCACCGCAACGTCGCCCGACGGCCCCCGGACATGGACCTATTGCAGCGACAGCCACGTGCGGCCCTGTAGCCTCGACGAGGTGTTTCGAGCTCAGGCCTACCTCCTCTTTTACGAACGAGTACCCGAATGAAGCGTTGAGATGACGAATTAAACCACCCCACATGTTTTAATTAAATTTGTTTTTTTTTCATCGATTCGCACTCTATGAATTTCAAGAGTGTCTTCAAATTGGTAATATGGTGCACACCATAATCCGGTGGTTTGGTGAGCGCTGGGCAGGCCAAGTGAAACGTCTAATTTCATCGGACACAGTGCTGAGATACTGGGCATTACTGAGCAGATAGGTCGGTCGGCTCCTAAGAGGCGAACCCGCCACTGAGTAAATCTATGATGCCGCGTTGGCCCCACATTTGGGCTACGTTAGTGGGTGATGAGTTGGTAATCGCCGGGGATAATGTGGCGCGATAGAAGGTGGTTCAGCAACGATAGTGGCACAAGATATTGGCGGGATAAAGAAGAGGTCCAGAATCTCCTTCCTCTGATGTCGATGGGAAATTCACCCGTTCATCACGGGACGGATAAGGGAAGTATAGGTTACCTACCGATAGCAAGGGGAGAACGGCCGTGGCGGTCGACCAGGGACGAGTCCGCCCGACACTCGCGCAGGAGGTAGGCAGCGCAGTCGACGCAACCGTAGCGAGCGGCATAGGCGAGCGGGGTCCATTCGTCCCACGTATCACGCACGTCGGGGTCGCCCAATAGGTCATGGTCGTGGAGGAATTGCAGCACCGGGAGCTGGTTGGTGAGCACAGCCAGGTGGGCGGCGGATTTACCCGTAGCCCCCTCGACGCGGTGGAGCCGCGGCCGCAGGAGCGTGTTGAACGGGTGGTCCTCTGGCGACTGGAGCAATAGATAGCGAAGGAGGCCCAGGTTGCCGCCAACCAGGGCGTCATGGTACACGTCAGCCCCAGCATGGTCCTCCGCTGTGAGTAGCGCACAGAGGGTGGCACCCGGGGGTTGCGGTGATATCCGGGCCAAAGCCCACCCCTCGGCTGCCTTAAAGGTTGTGGCATCCTCGGGCCCACCATCACCCTCGAGGAACCAGCGTACGAGGGGTGCGAACCCGCCCCGCGCCGCGATATGGATGGGCAGCCGCCCGTTATGGTTGGCCATGAGGGCCACCGTAGGGTCACGGCGGACCAGCTGCTTGACGATGGCCAGGTGGCCCTCCTGGCAGGCGACGTGGAGCGGAGTGAAGCCGCTCTTGTTGACCACAGTTGGGCGGGCCCCGTAGTCCAAGAGGAGCGTGACAGTACGGACGTCGCCCTTCTGGGCGGCCGTATGCAGGACCGTCCACCCGCTTCGCTTGGGCGTATTAACGTCCAGTCGATCGGGTGGTAGGGCAGTCAAAAGGTAGGCTAGGCAAGCGTAGTCGTCCACGGCCTCGTGAAGTGGGGTCCGCCCTAAGCAATAAAGGAACGGGTGGGGACGGTAAACGGCAGTGTGGAAAAGCTGACAAACAAAGGTATGATTAAGAGTCGGATAATTTAGCTCCTACATACGTTGAAGGTCGGCGAGAGTGGCGAGGTTATCTGCCCGTTGCGGTGGTACAATGGTAAGCCCCGCAAGACCCTGATTCGCTCCTAGCCATGGAATTTGCCCGGCCTACACACCGTGATGTAAGGGACCACTTACCATGTCTATTGGTGAGGGTCGGGTCAACATGGGCCACTTCAATCAGCCAACAGAGGCTTTCCTGGCGACGGTGGCGGGCTGCAAAGTGGGCTAGGGTGTCGCCACGGCCGTCCCTATGAGTCACGTACGCTGTTGCGGTGGTAACGGGTAAAGAATGCATTGACAGCTAAGTCACTCGATACTAGCGGTACGGCGGCGGCTGGCCGAAACCATCGCTGTCGGTCAAATGGAAGCGAAAGCTCGCGGCTATTGGAGACGGGGTCTACCTACCGGAGAAGCGTTCGCCCAGCTGGACTCGCTGATGTTCCAGCTGGGCCAGACTGCCCAGTCTGACGGCCGCCACTAGTTCCTGCCACACGGGCTGCTCGAGGTCCTCACCCTGGGTCACTTGCTGGATCATGCTCTACAAGGGGAAGGGCGATCAGCGGGTTGGGGCAACGAGGTAAGTATACCGTCACTGTGCTAGTCAGGCGGGAGGGGGAGGCAATGGAACCTCACAAGCGACCGACTTTAGGAATCGAGTACTGGAATGCAACAGATTAATCGATTCGTTAGTATGGCGCGGCTTAACGAATGCCAGCCCCTTTGTTCAATGGAGTGTACGAATCAGTTAGTTCGCTGTGAAGCATTCCAGAGCAGACACAAACAGCTAAAGTGTTCTTGGGTTTTACAGTTGAGGGATTTTTAATGAAGGAAAGCTTGAGGTGGGGAGAAGGATAAGATAAGGGTTGTATGGGCAGCGAGAAGAATTAAAAGAATGAGATGTGTAGTAAGAGTAACGCTCAAGACTATGGGAACCTTAGAAGGGGGGGTTGCCTCACATCTTATACCAACCGCGGCCGTCCTACTGACCGACCGGTTCTTGCCATATTGGTAAACGATACCGACCAAATGGTTCGACGTGCGTGGTGACCCTTCAACAGGCCTGGTGACACTGTGTGGCCACAGCGCGCCAGGGGGGCTGGACCTCCCACTGTGATCGTTCAGACGACAATAACCCCGCCACAAGTTCAACCCATAGCTTACAGGTATGCAAACATGGCCGGCTTTACACAAATTTGCTATGCAATTCACCTCTTATCGTCCTGGGCTCGGTTCGCATCATCATCGTCCTGTTTGCGCAACCTCTTGGACGCTGCCTGTCGTTCATCCGGGGCGCGCTATCGCTTTCATTAAGTACACTGATGGACGCTACCATGACTGGGGACACGCTTTTTTTTACAACTTAACTACTTACTCATTTGACTTCACTTGGCCAACTGTCGATACCTTTTATATCGACCTCCTTTATTAAATATCTAGTGCCCCTTACACTTAGGCGTCTGGTCGCTATCCTCTAGATTGCCACACCCACCGCACTGCTATGGCTATAGTGGGGCCCTTCATTCCAAGCCTGGAGACATTTAGATATAACGTGCCATATATATATCGCGCCATTGAAGCGACGTACACAGCTAGAATGCACCCATTTATGTGGTCCCAGTCGTTCTAAACAGACTCGATTTGACGGCCCGCTATGTCAAGGTTGAGGGTTACCGCCACTGCCGAGACCGACGGATTATTAACCCGGTAAGCGGCTACTCACCTTCTTACCCGCAGGGTTGATAATGCATCGGTCGCTACAGCGCGAACGTTGCAGCGCAATGACAGCCCTGTGATGATTAAGCTAGTGTAGGCGCCTGACCGGACCCCTTACACACCATAGATTGTAAGCACCCTGCCAAGCAGACCCCCCATCGAGCCGTACGGTCTTCTATGAACCCCGCCTAGGACGGCAATCGTGTAGAATGTCGATCCCTTTACCGTGTAATGGTCGTGACCGGTGTCACAAAGTACCAAGCGTATAAACCTACCCTTATGGACTACAGAGTGTGCGGCATTACGCGGGGAAGGAGCCACTTCTACCTACATCAGCATCGACATTGACGGAATAATAGCAGCGTAATTTGACGAACTGATCGCACGGTTCATACTGGTGGTAACGTCACATCTCGTGCGGCTATCATTTAAGGGTATCCTCGTCTCCGGTTTATTTTTGGCCTATAGGTTAGGACGAGCCCACCTCGTCAAACCCTGCCCCAAAGCAATGGACAATACCAGCCCTACCTCTCGCCCCCCTGTTTCCATGTTCCTGAAACACGGATCGGACAACCGCCTGGCGCACACAGGGTCACAGACCTACGGATATGAAATACTGGCTCATTGCCTTCGCGCGGAATCGCCGGAACAGGTTAGTGTATGAGGTCATTATAGGCTGGCTAATAATCAGTGAAGATCTTATATCTCACGCGCAATGTGACCGAGGTTAAAAGTCTCTGAAAAAGCAGGCATCGTACGGGCGCACCCACGCACCCGGATCTTCACCTCCACCCTCGCCAGCTGTGATGTACCATCGATAGTACATAAGTATATGTTACAATAGGCGGTTGGAGCGGACGGTAACAAAGCATATAAAAGCGATGATCTATTTTATGACATTTGGAGAACCTGGGTGGGTACCGGAGTGAACATGAGTTATATTAGCTGATGAGAGTATGACGTCAAGAAGATGTGGACAAAAAACCGGTACCGGAGAGTAAAAGGAAGTGGTAGGGCTGACTATGGCGTGAAAAACCGGTATTTGAGAAAGTATAAAATCGGCGAAGGACGGTCACTGTGAATAAACCCCCTCCCACAGTTTCGGAGATTCGTTGGCGGGAAAGGGGAGAGACGTCCCAAGCTGGCGGACGGGCGCTTCTGCAGGATCTCCCAGCCCCCCCCCCACCCCTTCCCATTTTTACAGCCTCGCCACAGCCTCGATTCGCTTTTTTAGCTATTTGCAGAAGGCCAGTCTCCGGACTGGTAAGGCCAAGCCCCTCGCATGAAACATTTGTGTACTTGGCCTATCGTTCGATACATCTACCTAGTCGAGGGAGGGCAGGCTTAGGGAGGAGCTAGTAGAACCCAGCGAGTGGAGGTGGGGCGAAAGGACAGGCTGATGCATCGGCGATTTTCAGGAAACATGGATTTTGCATTCTTGGCACACCCTGCTCAAATGATATGCCGTCCTAGGAAGCATCGATAGACCCAGCCATGCGACAGCTTCCAGAGGGGGGGATTGCTTTGGGCGCTTGGGACAGTGGAAGTTAATATCCGTGGCCTTGACTGTACACGGTAGGGCGCAGCCTTCTTGGGGGACGGGTGTGAGGATGGCCGGGTAAAAACCATACCTCTGAAGTCTCCATCGTTGGGGAAGGTTGACGGGTGACAAACTCAAGCTAGGTGTGTACATAAACTGTAGCCAAATGTATTGGTCGACTTTAAAGGGGAGGGTGATGAACAGCTCTACTACATATCGTCAGTCCTCTTGGCAGGCGCAGATCCCCTAATCCAAAACAGAATACAACCGATAGATACCGTCTATAATGCATGACATCATGTCTACAGGGCCCTTGCTGATTAACTTTCTAAAGCACACCAAGTAACGTAGAGCCCCTTTCCAGGCCCAGAAACCCCCTGCGCGTTGAGAGTCCGTTAATAAGCCTATAGGGGCATCCGTCCCCCCTCCCTCTATCTGTCCCACCTTATTCGCACGCTGCAGCAGGGAAGTACTCTACCCAATTTGGTAATTAATGCGAATAATCCTGTCCAATCGAATACGCTCAGACCATCCCAGATTATCGGACACCACACGCTCTGGACACATTGGGTACCGCAGAGAGAGGACACCCGCCGACATCCCTTCCTTGCGCATATGGGCCAGCACTGCCAGTGTAAAAAACACACACACACACACACGCATACAAGAAAGGAGAGTGTGTCAGCGGGACCAGGGGCAGGCCACCCGAGGGGAAAGGCGGATGGGACGGGAGAAAAAAAAACGAAAAAGGAGGGGCCACCGCCTCACCAGCCAGGCAGGGGTCATTGTGGAAAAACCGGTTTATTCTATACATCACGTCTCCGTGAAATTGGGGTTAAAGAGGGAGGGAGGGATATTTTACACCAAGGGCTGCTAAACAAAATTGGGGGGGGATAATAATAGGGATGCGAAACAAAAAAAGGGTCGGGCAAGCCTGCATCGTGGTTGGCACATGAAAGGCAGAGGAAGTTGGTGGACGGGTGCTCGGTCGCGGAAAAAAAAGAAGAAGGTTACCGTAGTCTGGAAGTAGCGGGTGGCTATAGCCTGAGCTACGGTCGGCCGGGTATCTGTACGCGGCGCAGTTGCGAGGTTTCTGGCCACATATCGAGAATCTCTATTCATACGCCCTGGTCGACTAATTGAGGTTGCGTCCTTGGCCTTGCTGGCCCACCACAGCGGAGGGAGGAAAAAACAATCTCTCGAGACATTCATCAACAGCTACAAGCTGTAAAGACCAGTAGGGACTAGTAACTTACGGCCAGGAAGCCGAGCAAACCTAACGGCCTGCTGGTAAGTTAAGATTGCATCCGAATTGACTGTCTCGTGTTGATGATCCCTAAATATTAATTCATGATTTGTAAACCAGAGATGAATTGGCAAGCCATCTGTTCCCCGCCCCGCTCACCCTCTGCTTGGGCCACATATTTGATCGGGATCCGATTGCCCACAACTTCCTTATAAAGGCCGGTTTGTCCTTGGGACCAGATCCAAGAGTTCTATCCGAACTCCCCTGGGGGGGGGGTGGAGAGGGGGTGATGTCTACTACCAGGCCGATTATCATTGAACTGCCGGCTCCGCCAACTCCGGAAGGTTGGTAAATACGTGGACCGAGAGAGTACAGGCCCATGACCTAACCATATTTCCAGCATGGGCATTGTTGTAGATTGTCAACGTTACTCCTCTACACGGTGCGCAAGTATGCTGGGCCGCTGGAAAATACTGGCAACTATTGGGAATAGCCAGTAGTGGTCTTCTGTACGCCAGTGTGGATACTAGGTAATCGAATCGAAAAACAGCCGCGCCATCCTGTAGTGAAATCTAGAAGATTATTGCGTATGCATCCATTTCAGATAAACTTTATGGCGGCGCACAAGATAATGGAAGATTGCCCGCGTGCTGCTGGCTGGCAAAGAGAATGTAAAGGGAGGGGAATGGTGAGGTACTGTCATTTAGAGATTCGCCAATATACTCGCATTCGATGGCACCATGCTCTAACGACTGACTAGTCAATCAAGCCGTATTCTGGCGTTCATGAGTCAAGTGGCTGTAAAAAACAACCCAGTCAAAGGCAGGCGGGGTAGATATGCGGCGCCATTGCCTCTCTGTTGGCGGGGGTCTTAGTCTCTGTGCGGTGGAGGGGATCAAGTTTAAACTTTGAGAATGTGCAAAGATTGAGAGGGACGGGGTGAGGGATACGGGTGTGGGGGGGGCAGATGGGGAGTGTAGGAGGGGGGACGAAAATGATGGTTGGGGTGGTGTTGTGGCGGTTGGGAAGGTGTATATAGCGCCGGGTAGGGATAATGCGATTAATCATAGAAGTCGAAATTAGTAGCAGAAGGATGTGGCTATAAAATTGTGGGAAAGGCGGCGAAAGATCGAGGATAGGGTACGGTTCGCATTAGGCGGGGGAAACAGAGAATAGCACCCGAGGACGAGTGGATATAGGAGATCATTTAGGCAAGGGGTATCCGGAGGGGCAGGGTGGTGGGGGGGGCGGGTGTTGAAGGGAAAACGGAAGAGAATGACTGCGCGCGGATAGAGAGCATAAAGTTGAAGGCAAACAGAACTTAAAGGGGCAGGAGAGCCCAGGCGGGAAGGGGAGGGGTGTGGGTTGGGGGTCGGCGGTTTGGGTAACGGGGAAGAATAGAATACAAAAAATGAAATGGGGCCGGGGCGGTGCAATTACATATCGTCATTTGACGGGAAATGGCCAAACGTGGCTGACGTGGGTGCGGAGCCCGGATTGCTACCGGGCTCCATCGGATCCACCTTCTTGTTCTTCTTGGCCCACCGCAGGCCGCACGCATTGCATAGCGTCTTGGGGCCTTGCGGCCCCTTGCGCCACTCGGGAGACTCGACCGTGCCACAGTCCGTACACACGTGCTCCAGAGCGTCCGTCTTAGTCCGACGCTTCTTGCGGCGCGCGGCTGCTGCCATCGCCGACGATGTGGAGGTGGGGGGGCCACTGCTACCGGCGGAGACCCCACTGGTGGTTGATGCGGGCGCTGGTGTGACGCCACCGGCGCTGCAGCCGCTCATGTCGCCAAGGGAGGTGGTGCCCAGGTCGAGAAGGTCTGGCAGACCACCCAGGTAGTCCATCTTGCCTGTCATGAGCCGGTTGCGCAGGTGGTTGAGTTCAAACTCATCGTTCATGGCACCCGTGATCTTGAGCAGCGTGTCCTCGTCGCCGCCGAGCTGTTGGTACTGGCGCACCAGGAGTTCGTTTTCTAGCTTAAGCTCGAGCAAATTGTCCATGAACGAAGTGGCCTTCATAGGGTAGGGCCGCGCGATGCTGAAGAAGCACTTGGCCACGGGGAAGCCAGCCAGGCCGCTGCCGGCAGATACCTGGCCAAAGGACCCGCCCGAGCCGGGCGACAGGCCCGAGCTGCCCGATTGAATGGATAGGTTGGAGTTGGACACGCCCGCGGTAGGGTTGCCAAAGAAGGGGTTGTTGCTGCCTGAGCAATCAGCGCCTGGCCCGTACGCCAAGTTGGTCCCGCCGGCAGCGGCCGCCGCCAGCTGTGAGGCCTGCTGGTGGTTGGCGGCGGTAGCCGCGGCATTCAGGTTGAGGCCCGTGGCCGTGTTGGCTATGTCTAGATCGCTGGAGGGGCCGGACGAGGGGGTGCCGGGTTGGTCGGTCGTGAACCACGGGTGGCCCACCACCTCCAGCAGAATAAAGCGATCGTCCTTCTTGCGGAAGCGGTAGAAAAGGCGAAAGTCGCGCTGGATGATGGCCATGTTGAACTCGCGGATATACGTGTCAATGTCGTCCACGTGAATAAACTCGGTGATGCTGCGGCCTATCAGTTCCTCGGGCGTATAGCCCACCACCTCGACCGAGGACGGTGAGCAAAACATGATTCTGCCCGAGGGTGAAATCACGTGCACCATATCGGTGATCTCGTTCACAATGCGGTGGTGCCAGTTCTTGCGCTTGGTGAACTCGGTCTGGTAAACGGCGCTACCCGAGATAGCCGTGGCGGCGGGGGCAGTGTGGCCCCCAGAGTTTGACTGTTGGTGGCTGAGGCCGCTCGAGCGGTTTCGAGCGTACTGAGTGGGCAGGCCGAGGCCGGCAGTTACTTTCTGAGCGCTGGCCGACATGGCACGCAAGCCTGTGGTGTCCTGGCGCAGGGCACCGGGGTTGCGCGGGTTAAAAATGGGGAAGGGGCTGCTGGCCTGTCCGCCGCCCCCCTCATTCGGGCCAGCCGGGAAGCCATGGTTGTGTGGATGGTCCATCGTTGGCGGCCAAGGGAGACCAGTGGTTTTTTCTGCCAAGTAGAGTGGCGAAGCGTGGTGGGGTCGGAGGTGCGGCGGGTTAGCGGCGAGTCAAAGGTGGAGAGGTGCGAGGATGGGCAGGGCGAGATTAGTAGCGATGTAGACAGTTGGATGGAGGGCGCAGGAATGCAGAGTATGGGGGGGTTGAGCTATTACCAAGGGCGCGTGGCGTGTGGCCGCGCGCTGACCCGGTCGGCTGAAAAAGATGCGTCGGAGGGAAAGGTTGGCGGGGAATCCCACAGGTGGGAAGGGAATCCGCTCGAAATCCCCTTTCCGTCCCTCGACATGCTCAGGATCAGTTCAGAACGGATGGGCACGGAGGCCGCCGCCATATTACTGCAACCTGCTGGTGGTCCCGGCGGACCCCGGCAAGGCTTGTCCAGTGACCGGCAGGCCAGGCGAAGGATAAGTGGGAGAGTGGAGAGCCGGCTACGCACAGCGGTATCCAGTCACTCCACCCGGCTACGCCGCGCCTTCTTGTATCCCAACACGTACACCCAGTACCTCGGTCCCTTGAAGAGCACCAACATCCGCGGCATAACCCACCAGTCGATAGGAAAGCACCGACCTAAAACGCCTGGAAAACAGGCAGACTTACGCAAACAGAGGGACGCACTCAGTGTGGTGTGCACGGGGGCTTGCAGTGAGAGGCGTGGTAGAGTATGCGGAAACTTAGTACAGAGAAACCAGAGGAAACCTGAAGTTAATGATTGCGGCTGGAGGAAGCGGGCGTTGGGTTGGCAGCATCAAAGCGTAGTGAGAGTGAGAGGGGATGGACCACAAAAAAAGTCAAAGCAGTGGTGTAGAGAGTCTGGTGGACCGCTGGCCCGGCGGCCGGAGATGTTAAGCGGGGAGGGCTGTACGAAAGGCAAAAGCTGTCTGGTTAGGTAACCGCCCAAGTGGAATAGATGTTCACTCCTGAATTAAATACGAGGGTTGAGTCGCCGTGAGTAAGCAGAAAGAAGCAGTTGCTACGACCGAGAGTAGGACCCAGTTCAACAGTATCTACGACTGTAAAGATTGGCCGTAAATGGAAGTAAACTAGAAAAAAAAAAGAGGGGCGGATTGCGGGAGTGCGATGATGGGGAAAAAAGCGGCTGGAGGAGGTAGGGGTACTTCTAAATACCAGGATCCGGTCTGGGAGAGGGCTGGCGGGTCGAGTGGATTATATATACAGCGGCCTCGTCCAACCGACATTGTTGGACAGAAACCCATCCACCCCGCTGAACATTGGGGGATGGGGGTGGGAATAAATTCTCCGCGGCTCCCCCTATTGTCCCCTACCCTCCCCAGATAGTAAAAATGGGGTGGCACTCGTGGTGTAAACGGGGAGGGAGGAGAAGTGGCAGGCACAGCGGGGGGGGTGGTCTGACGGTATAAAGCTATTACGCAAGTGTGAACCCCACACGGCTCATCCGCCGGCTTCTCACACCTGCTTCCCCATTCTTCCGGCCGAGGGTCATTGGTATAGCCTTTCCCGCCTATCTCCTCCCCTCACGTACCACGGAGGTATTCGACTCAATTTAGAACGCAGGTCAAGCCGATAGGAGTCCGTGGTGCCATTCGGTGGACTTGGCGTACCGCAGCATCGCACTGCGCCTTGACCAGCCGCCCTCTTGGCGAGCGGCCGAACCGTCGTGTATTAACACTTCGGTCTAGCCGGTGGGTGGGTAACCGACGTCTCTCAGGAAGCCGATGGTCGTGCACCCCCCCCCCTTTCGCAGCGATATATCCGTACCACGGCCTACCATGCCCCGCCCTCACAGCCTGCGCAACATATTGGTAAGCTAGTACCCGCCTGCACTGCAGCCTGGCTGGCCAAGGGAAATGACGGCGGAAAAATACCGAATTATACGCGATCCTGGGGATGGGACGGCCCCTCTTCGTAGCTGACTGACTGGCTATTGACTGGCCACCATAACGTGTGCGCACGGGGCAGCTACCGTTGCTGGGCTGTTGCTATGTCGTTTACTCCTCCCCTTCTTAGGATTTAATCGGTAGACCGTGCTGGCTGGCTAGGCCGCGAAGGATAGGGGGACGAGGGGCAGGCAGGTCCACACGAGAGGGGGTGATTGGCATGCTTTAACGGTCCTTCCTTTCATACTATACGGCCTAACCTCGCATTGCTGCCGAGCCCAGTTCGCCTTTGGCGTTGCTACACTACTACTTGCGTTTCGGAGAATAATGAATTCGAACAGACCGGATTGCTGACGAAGGACTGTAGCCAGATGGTATGTTACAGGGTTATCTGACGCCCGCTCTCCAGATCGCGGAATACGCAATCAGTGGGCCAAAATATCGCCAACTGTGCACCTTTTGGGTCAATACCCTTTCCGTTGCCCTATCCCATTGAGCCGCCACCTTACATGCCCTTTCTTGAGCCTCTTTCTACACGTTAGGAACCTACAGACGACTCGATTGCGATGGCCTCGATCGCTGCCGATGGAGCGACGCCGAACACCTCTAATATTACCTATTTATTCAGGGGTAATGCCTATCAGGGGTAAGCAATCAGGCCGGTAAGCGCCATATCAGCGGCCAGTGTATAGGATGCAACCTAGGCCGCGTAAAGCCACCGGTACTATTTGCGGTCTCTCCGAGATTTACTTTACATTACTATACTACTAGACCTTGGGTGCTGTGGTGAGGGGGAAGGTAACGACACGATGTGAGGTGAGTGAAAGGCACTGCACTACGAGACGACCTGCGTCACTCCCTTGCCCGCCTACGTTACACATTACCTTCCATATTGGCAACGACGGAGATTCAATTACGGCTTGTTTTCTTCCCCATCGGCTCCGATCCTCCGCACGGGACGACGTTGACGCCCCCACCGCCTAGTTAGTCACTGAAGGGGTTAAATCTACCTGCCGTGGGGAGAAGGAAAGGGCTGACAGTACGGGCTAATCGAGCCTACCATGATGTAACAGCGGCCGGTTAGCGGGGTAGTAACACTAAATAAATAAAACTACAACCCTGGTTACCATGTCCCCCTTAGCGTCAACCAAGTCCTGAGCCGTCATTGGTTACAGCCTAGAGCTTTATAGGTGCCCGACGGGACTGGACAGATGTCAATGTAGCGAGCCAGTTGTGCTCTAGTGTTGATCATAATTCAATATTTGACGTGGACTCTTGCTTCAAGGCGGCCTTACTACCTGTTGTCCCTCTTGGTAGCCTCCGGTTGTGATTGTACGTCTTGGGGATTTAAACTAGTCAGCCCCCCCTCATTTGCTGCAATGTTGGAGGTGGCGGTAAAATTTATCGAGAACTCAGTAAGACCCATAAAGGGTCGTGGCCATGAATAGTAGAAGCTTTAGAAGAGTTTGACACCTCCTAACCGGGGTTAAGGACTCGGTGAGGGAGCAACACTAACGCTGTATCCATCCTAGCAGCAAAAAAAAACCCCCGCATAGGAAGTCAGCATGAAAGGTTTGGTCGCAGGCACAGGTACTAAAGCGTCGACGGGATCGAGCCAAGGCCTAATCGATCGAGAGCTAACCTTTCGATCCAACAATGGCCCCAACCGCCGTATAATTGTATTGGCCTGGGATATTAGGCCAGGGTGGGGGTGGTGGCGGTGGGATGGGACATTTCAGATGAGGGAGGGTGAACGGGCTGAGTATGGGGTGGTCATTGCGCAGAAAAGTGAGGAGTATAGCTGAAAAGTCCCCACCGCATCGACCAGCCATCGGGGGAGGATCGAATAGCGATCGGGGAGCTCGATAGATATATATATAGTTGACCTGGTAGAGCGGTACGTACCACGTCCGACCGCGGAAAATAAACGGGTACATGGTGAGCGAGCCTACTGGTCTAGATATCTATTTGTCAACCTGCATTAATGCTTCCATTACCATATCCTCGTAGACTATCGCAACACACGCCAGTACGGGTAGGGTCCTTCACGGAGGGTTAGGTCATAGGTATCCCCGCCAACTGGTGGCCCTATGAACACTGCCAACCTTGACACAATATCCCTTTCCGCCGTTTCATCTAGGCCTACTCCTCTTTCGGGAAATATCGCGCTGACCTGCCGGCATCGGAGTTCAGATCAGCGATCAGATCGGTCGAGCGTACTGCGATGGTGGGTGCACTGCGGGACTTGAGCGGGCAGAGCGGTGGCAGGAAATGATAACCTACCGGAGGCTGATGGGCCCGGAATCTATTACTATCCGTGGGCGGTGATGGTGTAAATCTAATAGAGAGACGTCAGTTGTTTAACCCTTAACACTCTACACAGCTACCGTAGGCCCGCGGGTGTCGTAGCTTCAATACTAGGACCGGCGTGGCCTCCTAAAGGAATCAATCTATCTGGTGGATAGTAAAGAACGGGCTTTCCTCATCGTCGCGAGCCACACACGCCTATGAGGTGTGCCCGGATTAACAGTCACTACGGTGAATACACCGGTCGGGATGACCTTCCCCACAGCTTGAGGTAGAGCCTTAGTCGGCAACAGCTTGCTTCCCCCTTGGGATCGGTGGCCCGTTTGCCGACGGACCAGGGTCTACGGTTAGGTCGGGCCATACTTCCGGCTGGTTGGCTACAGACCGTACCGCGCCCAAGGAAAGCCGAACTAGGCGATTGACTTGCGACTACGAGTGCATCCGAGAGGCCTGTCTGTATTAGGAGGACTAGGCCTGGTGACTTATTTTCCACCCTCGCCCACTCGTGTGTGTGTGTGTGTGTGCGTGCGAGTTTGGACACGCTTGACAAATGGAGCTGATGGTAAGGCAAGGGTACGCTGACGTCATTCAATAAAAAGGCGCTTACTTCATCACGTCTTCCCGTGCGTTGTGTAGAAGTCAGGGGGGCCCGCTTGCTCAAACCGGATCAAAAAAGTCGGACAGCCTTACCCGAAAAGGAAAGTAATGATACGGATCCTGGACTGGAGGGTGAGCCTCGGACATTTGTCTTGTCGCTCCCTGCAACAACGTGTCACATGCCCTATAACGCACGACGATAAATCGGCCACGCAAGACCCAGATCGATCGGCGGAACCTTGAATTTCCATCGCCATAGTGAGGCCCTGTTAAGGTGGATAGGTGGAGGACACCGCGAATTTATTAAATTACTGCCTTCCGCAGAGAACCGCCACCGCAGTGGGTTCACTGACTGCGACACTTGGTAAATGTGCTAGCTGAATTACCAGCATCGGAGTCCCAAGAGGGGGGGGACAGATTCTACCTCCGAGCTGCGAGGACAGGCCGGGGAGTAGAGGAAGGTAAACGTGGAGTGGGTCGTTGGTCTAGGCCCTGGCCGGCGTCCCTACTGCAGCCAACGTGGGCCTGTGCCCCTTTCCTGCCGACCGGATGAATGGGCGGGGGGGGGGAAGAGCGGGTGCCGCAGTGCATGACCAACCATGAACACGCCACCAGTTGCGGTGGCTAAGTGTGAATACGGTTGTACATACTGGCCACGGCGCACCGTTTCGTTGGTGCTCATTTATTCCTGGGCGCGGGCTAGAGCCTCTGGCACACCATTCAACGGTGACTGAATTACCCCCACCGAACGCGTTCCACTAACCTGGAGCTGGTGGGTTGGCTCCAGTGGCCCGTGCCGAATTGCACCCTCCACCCCACCCCCTTCCCCCGTTTTTTCCCCTTCGCACACGCCCTCCCCCACCCCACCCTCATCCCCCTTACCCTTGGTTAGCCAAAATGTCTTAGCACACCACCTGTAAAAGTTGGGTTTTTGGAATACTGACATCATTTTACTATTCCTTGCACTTGGGTCGTGAAGATTAAGGGCTCGCCGCTTGTCGCGGTGGACCGTCGCGAAGTTTGTATGGAGGCTTTTGGCCGGTCCATCCGACGCCCCTCCCCCTGGCAGGCCCAAGCCCAAGCTGACTTTTGCACTGTCCATGGCCGGATTAGCTTCTCGGCAGGCCGGTACAACTACTCACACGACAGAGTTTGTCTTTGGTTGGTGAAGCGCTACCCTCCCTCTGATATTCGTTATTAGAGGTAAGATTCTAGCCAGTATCGGTATAGTGGAGGCCCGCGTCTCTCTACCGTCCAGTTGACTCAACTGGGGTGGGTAATCCTTAGACGGCGAAAAACAGAGGGAGGCGTTAGCCTCCACTCATCCGAGCTACTAGCCCGTAAAACCCCTGACGGTGTGGTTGGATTTCGACTGGTCAAAGGATAGGCGCAATGGCAGGAGGGGGGGGCGGTCACGACGCTGCCCAGTGCAATCAATACGCGGGTGGGCCCGGTGTGGTCATGAAGGGGAGGTACCGTTGCCGTCGGGGTCTTCCTAACAGTATTCGCACTGTCACCTGCAGGCCCGGCGCCCAAGGCGGGTTTCCACGGCTTTGGCAGCCTAGGTCGGCCGGGAGTGCGTAAATGGCCGCCCCTCCAGACGACCAGCACCCGCAATGTTCCTGCGGTCGGCCGAACAGCTCGGAAATTACAGAGATTGGGAGACCGAATTAAACTGGTGACGGTAGATACGGAAGATAACCCCTATGTCAACCCCACTCATCGAACTGTCCCCATTTGCCTAATTAGGTTAATATAGTGATATGTGGGTTCCCTCCGGTGGGGCCGAGATAGGGACCCGGCGTTTCCGCGCCAAAGACCACCAGACAGGCGGGGGCCGAGCTAACCTATCGCAGGCCACGTGTGGACTCGGTCGGGGGGCTCTCAAGGGGTCGCCCCCCTCCTATCCGCTCCCCCTCCCTCCCGTCTCACCACCCCCCTTTGGGCTGGCCAGCCAGTGGGTGCGATACCAGGGTGACAAATGGGTGGAGTGGGGGCGATTAGGACAGGCGGGTAATCTACTCATACCATCTCCCATTGGGCCAATCGTAATGCCCAGAACGATGAAGGGACAGATTGGGTAGGAATGGGGTGATGCCCCATGAGACGAGGCCATTGTGCGTTTGCTATTATTATTCGCCCTTCGTTCGGCCTGGCTTGCCTTTACTGGTTTATCCAGAATTAACTGTGCACGGTTGCCCGCTGGGACTTCGGGTTGAACAACCTCCCATTGCGTTCGGGAGTGGCCAAATGGCCGTTTTTCAGCCGGTCCAAACCTACAAAATTGGATACTGTTTCCCAATTTTTCCTTAAACACTGGTAATTTACCCTTACTCAACCCAGCTGGCCCTTACCGGCAATTGTCAGCCACGAAAGACGTCCAATTGATACGGTAGAATTAAAAAGGAGCCGGTGGCCATAGAGTGCAAGATCAGGGAGGAGAGAGATATTATTTAACGTCGCTTAAGTGCCGTGGCCCACATGGGCTGGGCGTCTAGGCCGGCGTACGTTTAACTTGAAAGACTCCAGAAGGGGGGGGGGGCAGAGAATGACTCCACCAGCAGTGGGGTGGGTGGCCCCCGGATGTCCAGACCAGCCAAGAGACGATACGCGTTTTCCATCTAAGGACGGGCGGAAGATTAATACCGCCTTTTCCGCCTGTTAGCATACAATCTGGGCAACCGGATAAGAGCGGTGGTATGTAGCCAGGATGTCACCTTGTGCGTTTTCTAGGCTACATGTATTTGCCGTGATCTACACATCCATCCCGAGATTGCGGTACCAATTGCTCGCCGGGTCCCAGATTCAGCGTGGCGGCGTCAGAGGCATTCCCACATCCTTCACTTCTCCCCATTTCACTACCATAATCTGCCGGAGGCCTGCGCCACCGAGCCAAAATTGATAAAGGCATAGCGGTATCGCTGAGAGCTCATGACCAAATAAAAAGTTGGGGGGTCGAGTGTACAACCCAGACACCCCGCGGCCAAGTATAAGGGTGCTGGTCAGACCTGAGGAAGGAAGGGGGTGGCCAGAACATGATGGCCCTAATATAGAGGCAACCTTCCGCTTACTCGCGTTCCTTGTTGAACGAAGCGAGTGGCCTAGTCGGTAGTGACAACTCCTAAGCAACAAATTAAAGTGGGCTCGCTATACCGACCAGAGAGACATGTCATCGCCAGGACCACCTGCTCCAACCCCGGTGGAAAGGTAAATGAAACCCCTTGCTTTACGTCCTTCGCAGTCTAGGTTCATCGCCTTGATCGTATTCGATCAAGGTGCCATCGCCGATCAATCCCGCGTAAAGTTCGTCCGGTGCACATACACACAAGGAATACCTGAGCCGCTTAATCAATTTTCGCTTGTCCTGCTTAAGTAACTTTATCGTATGAGACCAACTGCTTGCGTATCCGCTCCCGACCACCCTGGCCTTAACGGGATGGGTAATGGTGTTCGGCACCCTGGCCCGACCGTATCTCATCTTGGACGGTACAAGAACCAAGCGGTCTAGACACGGTGACCCTGGTTCTGAAGCCACTTGCGGTGGGCGGCCGCACGGAGCTCGGCGGCGCTGGTCGGTCCAGTCTTGGCCACCATATCAGTGAGCCAGCCGTGGGGGTTCTGAAGGAGCTCCCAAGGGTCGCCGTACTCCTGAACCTCGCCGCGGTCCAGCACCAGGATGCGGTCGTAGTCGCCAATGACGGTGTGGAGCCGGTGGGCGATGGTGAGAATGGTGGCGTGGGCGAATTGAGTGTGAATGGTCTGTTGGATGAGCCGGTCGGTGCTCAAATCCACGTTGGCCGTCGCCTCGTCCATGATGATAACCCGAGCCCGGCGCAGGACAGCGCGGCAGAGCGAGAATAGCTGTCGTTCGCCCACCGAAAAGTTTTTGCCGTTCTCTGTTACCACGCTCTCCAACCGGTCCGGAAGGCGCTCGATGGCCGGCTTCAGCTCACACATGGCCAGGGCGTCCCAAATCTCAGCGTCGCTGTGCTGATCAAACGGGTCTAGATTAAAGCGTAAGGTACCGTGGAAGAGGAATGCCTCTTGCGGGATAATGGCCAGACGGCGGCGCAGGGCGCGGAGACCCAGGGCACTGATATCCACCCCATCGATCCAGATGCAGCCGGCAGGATAAGGTTCCGTGAGACGAAACAGGGCCGTCAGCAGGGACGACTTGCCCGCGCCCGTGCGGCCCACCACACCAATTTTCTCGGCCGGTCGGGCAGTGAAGCTGATATTGTGCAGGACAGGGGCCGTCGAGCCCGGGTACCGCAGAGAGAGGGATTTGAATTCAATCGCGCCCTGGTCGGGCCACGCTGGCGGTGGCACGACCGGTTTCGAAGTCAGGGCTGACGGAGGAGCCAGCGGACCGGCCGCACCGGATTTCTCCTCGGAAGGGAGGCCAACGTAGGCCATCATGCGTTCCACGGCCACGAATAAAATCTCAACCTCCGTGGTCTGCCGAACCATCCACTGTAACAGACCCAGCAGCTGGATAATGTATACCAGTCCCAGGCCCACCAGATTGGGGTTGCTGCCGGCCCGGCCGGTGACGGTTACAAAGGCCGCCAAGGTCAAAAACATGGCCGACATAAAATCGAGGCGGAACCCGAGCCAACGGCTCGCGCCAATGAACACAAAGTAGGCGCGGGAGTTCTGGTCCAGTGCCGCGCCAAACCGGGCGCTGAAATGCCGGCCGGCGCCGAACGCGCGCAGGGTACCTAGGCCGTCCAGGGTCTCCGAGAGGGTAGAATAGACGGGACTGCGCGAGGCGCTCTCGATACGTTTGATGACACGGTTGGCCAGCATGTAGTACCGGCGGAGTAGACCGAAACCAACCAGGATCACAGGGACCGATATGACAATAAACGGGTTGGCCATACAAATGACAACGATGGCCCCCGTGACCATCAGTAGGCACTGGGTGGCGTCGTACATATTCAGCGGTAGCATCTCATCAACACTGGACTGGTCCTTGGTGAAGCGATTAAGGATCCGACCCTGCGGGTTGACGTGAAAGAAATGCATGGGACTGGCCAGGACTGCGTCCAGCATGTGGTAAAACGTGGCGTCACTGGCCCGCAGTGTCATGAGTAGGCAGGCCACCGCCCGCACAATGGCCAGGGCGCAGGTGAGGAGCGCCATGCCGCCGTAGAGGGCCGGGTGGCGCCAGTTATGCTGTTCGGCGTAGGGCATGGACGACCACCGCGTCAAAACGTAGTCTGTCATGAGTAGGCACACCTGCGTGCCCACCATGAGCGCGGCCAAGATGCATAGGGTCCCCACCGAGCTGCCGAAGCGGAAGAAGCGGTAGTAGAGACTAATTGGGGGACTGCCTTCATCCACGGTCTCTTCGTCGCCAATCTTAGCCTCGGCGGAGGGGATGCCGCCGGAAACTGGAGGCCCAGTAGCACCCGTAGGATGTTTGCTCGGACTGGACGCCGGATCATCAGAAGACTTTGAGCAGTGGGTCGGTAGAGCAGTGGCGAGATGGGAAGACGTGTCGGACGGTAGGGGCGACGCCGAACCATCCGACTCACCGCTCAAGGACGCTGAGTCGTTATCCCCGGGCCGCATCGGGTCGATACGGCCTAGCGGATGGCCGCCGCTGGGCAAGGTAGACAGGTCGCAGAGGTGATGGACGAAATCGCGGATGGACTGCGATGAGGCACTGTGCGGGTCTTCACGACGCAGGGCCGAGGCTACCGGTCGTTCCGGGGTGGAAAGGCTAGTGGACGTCACAGCCCCCAGGGTGGTGGCAGAACCGTAGGTGCCGTCTTCCTGGGCTCCACTGAGCAGGAGGGCCATAACCTGGTCGACAGGTCCCTGGGCGAACGCCCGGCCCTGGTCTAAGAGCAGTACCGAGTCGCACTCGGTCACGAACTGGATCTGGTGGGTTACCAATATCCGGGGTTTCCCGGCCAGTAGCCCGCACACCACATTTTGGAACAGATGACGGGCGACGTGCGGGTCCACCGCGCTCAACGGGTCGTCCAGGACGTACAGGTCGGCCTTTTGGTACACGGCACGGGCCAAGGAGAGGCGGGCGCGCTGGCCGCCGCTCAGGTTTGTCCCCTTCTCGCCGACCATGGTCAAGTCACCGTCCGCAAACAAGGTAAAGTCAGTCGCCAGGGCGCAGCACTCGACTACAGTATTATACCAGACCGGGTCGAAGGGAGCGTAGAAGAGGATATTGTCGCGGATGGTGCCGGCCATTATCCATGGGACTTGGGCCGAGTAGCCGACGCGGGGCTGGCGGGCACCGGTCCCAAAATCCAGCTGTCCGCTCAGCAAAGTCAATTCACCCAGGACTGACATACATAGTGACGATTTTCCGCTGGGTCCGGGTGGAAGTCGTCGGGGATGGTGGGAGGGTGGGTCGATAAGGAAAGCAAAAGGTGAAGTTCGACAGTGCGTTAATAAAATAGAGGGCCTCGTCAGTTGTTTTTTGGAAGGGTAGGAAAGTGGGTAGCGCAACCACCTTGGCCATCTAAGGTATCACCGTCACATGAATATATATGCACGGTAAGAGACCTCTCCTGCAAGAAGATCATACTATCGCCGTCGTAAAGACAAGGGAGCGTATGGGTGAGAAGAAGGAGGAGGAGGGGGGAGGGGCGCTAAACTTACCTGCCGACTGGTCCAATAACACCCAGCAGTTCGTCGCGGCCCAGTGTGAGGTGTAGGTCGCGGAGCACAGGTCCCGAAGATCGGGGCTCGTCGGTTGACGACGGGGTCAATTGAGTAGGCGGTGTCGAGTTCTTGGGGATGCCGGTTGGCCCTTTCGCGGCGCTGTCGGATACCACACTTAGCTGGTTCAGACGACGCACCTTACTGGTGTGAGTCAGAGTCGTAGCGGGTCCATCCTCGGACCCGTTGGCGGCATCCCACGTCAGGGTGGCGTGGTGCAGGCGAACGGCATACGGGATCGAGTGTGGGTCCTCACCGGTGCGAGCAGGATGGCCCAACGACCCCGTCGTCGGTTTTTCGGACGGATCGTCCTCCAAACCCGCGGGCGCCACGTCAGCACCTTGGGACGGTCCATTCTCCAGCATGAGGTTCACCTCAGGCAGCTCCAAAAACTCCACTATCCGCTGGGCTGACACTCGGGCCTCTGCCATACACTCCAATAGCTTGGGCACGAAGTTGGCCACCATCAATCGGACTCGGTAGAATACTGTCATGGTGGTGAAGATTTGACCCGGCTGAAACCCGTGCGACAGGTAGTGGAGGCTAATAAAGGTGGCGGCGCACACTATCGTGCCCGACGAGAAGAAGATGCCTTCATTGAGCGACTTGAGCAGGGCCGCGCGGCGGAGGAACCCGAGTTCCCAGCGGCGCAGCGCGACAATTTTGTCGCGGATCACGTCCTCCCAACCGGACAGTTTTATAGTGCTGATTCCCGTGAAGGTGTCACCGAGGAGCCGGATACGTTGGTCGCGCGCGCGTACGGTGTGCTTGCGGATCACGGCAAAATTCTTAGCCAGTAGGAGTTGAAGAGGCACCATCAGAGCGAACACGCCCAACCCCACAAGGATGCTCCACCTTACGTCGCGCCACAAAAAGTAGAAGGCCAGCGCAATCTCGTAGGGCGCCATCCATAGAGCGTGGATGAAATAGCACACCGTTTCGAATGGTTGCATATCGTTAGAAATCATATTGATCACCGTCCCCGTGGACATCGAGGACGAGGCTGGTAGACGTAAACTCTTCTGGTAGATCATGGCTGAGTAGAGCAGGCGCAAGGCAACGCCGGGGCCGGTAGGAATATCCAAGGATATCTCAAGGGTGGTGATTAGTCCACGGGCTACTGATGACTGGGCTTGGTGGTGGTCGAATTGAAGTGAGAATTGGTGGTGAGCGCACCCTCCCCCCCATCGATCACCTAATCTCAAGCACGGTATAAATATAGACCGTATGGATTACTTACTAGAAAGGCCGACGCGGACATTTAAGCCCATACGGCTCAGGCTAAAGTAGAAAATGTGGTGAGTAAACGCCTCCAAGATTACCGACAGGGACAGGCCCAAGGCAAAGAGGTAGCCCTGTGGTGAAAGTGGGCAAGGTGTGGTAAGGATGGTTAACAGACTATGCGGTTAGCCTTAGGATCGCCAGCGAGTATGTCGGTTCACCCCTACCTATGGCGGCTGGCCATGGTTAGGCGTAGCCCATCGCGGCTTGTAGCCGTACATGGATAACTTACATGTTGAGTAGGGATAGTGGGATCATGGAAAAAGTTGACCAGGTAACTGAATAGAGGTGGGTAGGGAGTGAAGTATACGGGTAGCACAGTGTGATTAAGAGTCGTTAGTCTCTCCATAGTATTGGTGAAAGATTGTCAGCTCGATTGGCCCCGGTAGGATGTCATCGTGGTGCACTTACCCTAAGAAGGCCGCCTGTGCAATTTTAGTGGTTGATTCGACGAGCGCGACGGCACCTGACCGGATAAGGTGGGGTTTGGAGATGGCTAAGATCAGGCGCCACAGGCGGGGACAGTCGGGGCGGGTGGATTTCTCAGTCTTCCAGGCCTGGTTCACCTTCTCAGTGAGGGTGGCACACTGATCGGAAGTGCTTAGGTCGTTGAGATTCTCATCGGAAATTTCGCGCCGGGCCCCGCGCGAGATGATGGGTTGGACCCACTGGAAGGTGACCTTGGACAGGAAGCCCACACCTTCGAGGAGGGGAGGGGGACGCACTTGGGAGACAGGCTCCGCCGGGAACGGATATTCCTCCGAGGCTCGGGGTTTGGTTTCGGACATGCTGCTGCAGGGGAGGTCAGGAGGATGCCTTCTTTGATCGGGATTGAGTTCCAAAAAATATATCAAAAAAAAGATATATTAGAGACTTTAAATCAGAGTGGATCACCTTGGGCGTCGAGATGTTGGAGCGCAGGGCCTTTTGTTCAAGAGTTTGGTAGGATCTTGATGGATGATATCGGTAGGGTAAAGAGGGCGCAATCTGAAATACGGTGGTAGGTAAAGTCGGAGCGCCAGGGCGACACTATCGGGTAGGTGTCAGAGCTGTGAGATGGAAGGTACAGGTATAAGGTTCATCAGGCAGTGTAGATCGGTGTTTCGGGCGTACCGCGATGATCAAATGGGGGTGGGGGAAGAAAAGTGCGCTAATTTCCTGTCCAGTGCTACGACACGCCTATTATATACGTACTAGGTTTGGTAGTTCTAGAGCCCAAGGAGGCACTACATTGTTATTTACCAGTCAATCTGCTATGTTATCCTCTCTCTCATTTTTTTTTCTCCACATTGACAGTGCTTGATGTGGGTTTCGCAAAGTGGGCGTCAAGAAGGAGAGCAGGGGACGTTTTGTACAACCAGTGGCCGCTATCGTCGACACTAGTGACGGTCGCCTGTCGTAGGCGGCCGCTATCCAACACCGTGTCACCGGCGATGCAGCGCGCGAGGGAAGGGGAGGCGTGTATGTCTGTGTTGTTTTCCCGCTCCCTACCGGACTAGCCAATACGCCGTTCGGTCGGTCGTGGTACGGGTAACACCCTGGACGGTGGCGGAGGCGGAGCAGTGGAAGATGCGAATGGGAAAGAAAGAGCCGTATGGGCCGCTGGGAGGCAGGCATTGGTGCAGGGAGCTGCGGTAAGCCGATGGCTCCTTTAGATCGATGGCACAGATTCCGCTCCGTACCGCCAGTGGTAATGATAGCGGATGGGCACAAGCCTTCGTTCATACCACCGTTCCAGAAATAGGCACGTCGTGACTTACTAAGCGCAATACACGGCGCGGCGAGGGATGTCCGCTTCCGGCCGGACACCTTGCAGGGTTTAAGGAAGGGAGCTAGGTATCCTGTAGGATAATGGGTAGGTGGAGGAAAAAAGGACGAGATTTTAAGAACCAAAGCAAACACTCCTGCTGCGCCCCGCAGTTTTCGCTGGTGGGAAGGTTGTGTACCACCTCTTCGGTATCACCCGGGGAGCAACACAGCCAGCGCGCACTAGGCGTTAAGCTCGGAGCGTCAGGGTCCACACCACTTGAGAGGGATAGTACGTTTTATTTTTAGTAATGGCAGGCTTCCCTTCACTAGCGCCTCGGCCGCTTCGACAAGGATAACCTAAAGGGAGGAGGAGGGGGGCGGTAAAAAGTATAGCCGAAGTCAGAGCACCACTTCCATTCGTTTCATCCTAGGCCCCCGCGGCAGACCATAATCTACAAGGTCTACCTGGTGCGCTCTCGTTCTGCCCCGTCAACGTCATCCGCTTTTGCACACTTAAGATGATATTTATTATATGCAGGGGTAACTTCCCACCTAACCAGCCATGCCGTCCTTGGGCGATTGGTAATGAGTATTAACGATCGGTGATTGCTTTAACACTAGTTCGTGTGATCCAAAGTGAAGGCGGGGCCAGTCGTCCCTCGAAGTAATGTCAGCTGGTTGATATGCGGTGGAGGCACATGACACATTGACAGCCGTGGTTATGCAGTGGTCAGGTCGCTTGGTCCTAGAGAGTAGTCGAAGTATTCTAATGGTCTAGCGGGCATCTACGATATAACAGTGGTGGAGGGTTAGAGTAGATTACATCATGTAGCCGGTTGTCGCGGCTGACCGTGTAAATGATTAGTCAAGTAAAGCGATAGAAAAGAGGAACGGGCAGGTGCTGAACCCCAGGGAGGAAGCAGATGCGTGAGGGGTTGTGAAAACCCTGTGGCCGCGTGTAACTTGACCTGTTTCGACTGTTAGCAATTTCCGTGCTAGCCAACTAATGAGGTAGTTGCCCCCTCTCTTCATATTAAGCATATCATATGGGACTCTGTTCGCACACGGTCAATGGCTCACTTTAGGTATGATCGTCCACAAACTATCGCACCATAAAATAAATGTGCATGTCATCTTCCCGAATATCGAAAGCGGGTCGG
The DNA here is from genome assembly GCA_027575765.1 of Tieghemiomyces parasiticus. NCBI lineage: Eukaryota > Fungi > Kickxellomycota > Dimargaritomycetes > Dimargaritales > Dimargaritaceae > Tieghemiomyces > Tieghemiomyces parasiticus. The sequence continues at coordinate 29,330 of JANBPT010000238.1, forward strand.
CGTGGTAACGTGCCAATTACGACAAAAGGAGTCACCCCGGTATCGTTTCACCTCTTGATGACTAATAAATGGGGTACCCTAGGAGCCGATACGCATCGTTTCATGTGTAAGTCGCAGCCGCCGACGCCACCTCCGGGTTGGATGTCTGATTATGGAGTGGCCGGAATTCACATTATTTTTTACTGGCGAATGAATTGGGACAATCAGGTTATTACTATCATGCCTAATACCTTTCGCTGCGCGTCGCCAGGCTTTCAGAATGTATAGCAGAACCTGCTGCCCGTACGGGCTGCTACCCGAATACTTTGGCCGCCACGTCTTGTTGCTTTCCCCGCCGATAATTCGAGCGAGCCCTGAATGCCATAATACTGCAACGCCAGAGGAAAGCATCGAGCCACCGTATACACGCACCGCCTATCCAGTGATCTCTACTAGCGATAACATCGACCAGAAAAAGGGCGCCGCGACCTCGCGGTCATTTATTGTGTCGTGCAGCAACCCGGACAGTTGCGCAGGATGTCATGGATGAAGAGGTCACACTCCAAGCAAAACTGGTGGCGGCATTTGGGGCAAATGTAGCGGCTTGTACCGGCGTCTATAGCGGTGCTTCCAACCGCGGGGACATGCGGCGCTGGGGCCGTAGTGACCGGGGGGCCGTGCTTTGTCGCCGATGTTAGCTGACCCGCAGAGCTTTCGAAGGGCTTGGTGCAACTGTAACAGAATGGTTCGTCGGGGAGTCTGAATGCGTTAGCCAGAAGGGGGAATAAGGTGTAAAGTGAAATTCGGCGGTCAATATAGTTAGTAACACAAAGACAGGTGGCGCACGGCATGTAGTAGAGCAAGGGAAAGGAGGCAGACGTGACTACAGATGGGGGACTATCCCGATAGCGGTAAGGTCTCGGTCCTTATCCTGGCCAAGTACAGCGTGGAGGCGGCGCCAACCCGTTCGATCGACTTACTCGGCAACAGTAGCTTCCCGATAGTTAGCGACCGGGAAGAGGTGGTGGTAGGACCGAGCCAGATGGGGGCTAGAGACGAGAGTCAGCGCGCATATGTTGCAGTCGGTGGGTAGTTCGCAGATCTTGGCCTTACACCGCGGGCAAAGGTAGCCTTCAAACGTGAATTTGTTGTGACTGGGGTGGAAGGGAAAGCGAAACAACGCAACAGCAGGGGATTGGGTGACGGTGTAGCGCGTAAGTACAACTAGCCGATTGGGAACGGGGCGGTCGGTAATACCCATTTGTGTAGTCACTTACCAGGCGCACACCGTGGGGATGGTAGCCGTAATCTTCTTAGGGAACCCCATGAGAATGAGGTTGGCGGCCCGGGTCTGCCCGGCGGGAAGCGGCGGCGGGGGAATGGTCTCGAAAAGTAGGTCGCGAAAGTGGGCCTCGTTCATGGCGACGCTGAACGTACCGCCTGTAGTGGTACACAGTTCACGGAACACTCGTACTTCAGCAGCTAGGTGTACCATGGAGCAGCGGACGCTCTTGGCCTTGGCGGCCTGGATAGTCAGCTGGATGTTGCCTGGGTCGCAGGAGGTCAGGGAACCGAACACGAGGAGGACCTCGCGGGTACCATGGGCGGGCGCGTGCCCCAGCGCGTTCATGGCAATCTCCATTGCGTTTTGGAGGGAAGGTTCGCCGCGAGCGTTGGTGTTTCGCTTGTTCTTGAGGGTCCGGATATGATCTAATGGGTTTCCCCCCAGTTCACTGATCTTCTCGGCTAGGCCGTCACGCGTTACCAGGATCCCCAGCTGGCTAAGTGGGTTTTGGTCAAAGTATTCGAGAATAAAGGCCTCGGCGGTGCTCAGCGCGAGCTCCATCCTGCTCGGCCGCAGGTCCTTGTCGGTCATGGCCGAGGAGGTGTCGAGGATGAGGAACAGGTGGCGGATGATACCGCGTTGGACAGACTCCGTGTCGCGTAGACGCCTGTGATTATGAATCGACGTGGACGAGGCAGAGTTGGCGGGTGGGAGAGGTCAGCCAGATGGTGATTAAGGGTTGAGCTAGCCTTCGGAAGCAGCAACGATGACACTTACCGCCGACGTTTCTTCTGTAGTTGTAAGTTCGCCACCGTGCTGGCCAGACTACCTGCCTCGTCCTCCCGAATCCCCTCCCAACTGCGTTTGTATTCCTCCTCCCAGGCGTAACCACCGCCGGCCTCCCCACCGGCTCCTCCACCGGCTGAACCGTCGGCACCATTGCCCGTATCGTCAATGTCGATGAACTCAACTTCCGGATCGGCAGGCGCCGTTGTAGCGGCGGGGGTACGTGCCTGGTTCATGCTGATCACAGTGGGCCCGTCAATGTGGACCGGTACTAGGGGGATGGGATGTGGTGGTAAGGGTCCCGAGTGACGCTAACTCGCGGGAGTTAAGCCGAGCTAGTATGTACGAGAAAATTTTTAAGGGGGTAAAGCCCGGCTGTTCTACAGAAGGACCAGTTATGAGCGATCGTGGTGAGCTGAGCGTAGACGGCAAGTATACAACGGCGGTAAGCAGAGACGCGTGCAACGTCAAACTGGTGAAATGTGGCAGGGGAGGGCACAGGAAGAAATAAGCACGGACAACGTGAACTGGCGTGTTATCAGCTAGCAAGCAATGAAGGTGCGGTTTTGGTCGCCAAGGGTATGGCGCCGCCAGATACACTTCCTAATTGCATTAACCGTCGCGCAGAGCGTACGCCATTTACCGCTGCGGCAGGGACGGCCTACCTTACCTGATAGATTGGCATTTGGGGCGTGGAGACCACCCTCGGGCGTGACCGCTGTCACGAGGCCGTCCCCACTCTGGCAAATAAGTGACAATTGAAGGATTACAGCGACTGTCACATACCCCATCCATACAACTGCTATCCCCCGCACTTCCGACTCCGTTCGTTCACAACACGCCCGACTGTCATTCTGCTTACATCTTATATTCCCTTGGCAGCCTTAGCTACATCCTTCCACAGTCACGTAGACATCCGCAACCGCTCCCCTGTCGCCGCACCACCAATTACGCCCCGGCCATATCGACCGACCCGTAACCATGTTTACCCCCCGCGTACTGCTGGTCGCCCATGCTAGCCTCCTACGGTCGCAGTTCCGTGCGGGGCTCCACAGCCCGCCCCGTGCTGCGGCCCTACGTACTTTTACTGCGAGCCACGGTCCGCGGCGGAGCCCCGACTTCCGTGCGCAGTCCACGATCCCCTTCGTGATCGAGCAGACGGCACGCGGCGAGCGTTCCTACGATATCTTCTCCCGGCTGCTCCGCGAACGTATCATATGCCTGAACGGCGAGGTGAACGACAGTATGGCCTCTGTTGTGGTGGCCCAGCTGCTCTTTCTCGAGTCGGAGAACCCTGACAAGGCCATCAGCGTTTACATCAACAGCCCCGGCGGCAGCGTTACTGCCGGTATGGCCATTTACGATACCATGCAGTACATCCAGTCCCCCGTGTCGACGCTCTGCCAGGGCCAGGCCTGTTCGATGGGTTCGCTCCTTCTCGCGGCCGGGGCTCCCGGGCAGCGCTACTCCCTCCCCAATGCCAACATCATGATCCACCAGCCCAGCGGAGGCGCCTCCGGCCAGGCCAGCGACATTGCCATCCACGCTCGTGAGATCCTCAAAACCCGCGACCGCCTCAATCGTGTCTACCAGAAGCACACAGGCCAGGAGTTGGCCACCATCGGTAAGTGAGCAGGGAAGGCCTGGGTGTGGGCAAGTGCCGTTCCCGGTCACGGGTGAAGACAGGTCACGATTACGACCTGGCTGAATGCTAACCACTTTTCTAAATCGGCCGCCACGTTGGCTCCCCAAATATGACCCACCCTGTCGTGCCGGTCGCGCACCATCCCCCTAGAGAAAATGATGGAGCGTGACTACTTCCTCAGCCCCGAAGAGGCTCTTAAGTTTGGCCTGATCGACCAGGTCATCGAGAAGCGGGTTCCGTGAGACTGAATGGTTCGGGGCCAGAGAGCCGTTTGTCCTCCACTGAGCAGTTCAAGCCAGCCGGCGAAACAATCACGGTGCTCAGAGTAATTTCATTGGAGACCGCGCCATACGGTGGTCTGGGATCGGTTCGATCGGACCTGATGGCTCGTGATTCGTTCTACAACTTCGTATGTCTATACTTTTTATACATGACCGTGCTAATCGATAAGAGTCGTATACGGGTGTACATTGTAACTATTCCCACGTGACTATCGTAGACAGTCCAGAATCCCGGGCCATGGCCAAGGCAGTCGTCCTTTAGCATTGCTATTGTTTACAAGATGCCTGGGTCCATATCGGAGGTAACAACGATTTCGTTGACGGTGGCAGCATCGAGAAGCGCTGAAGTGACGGGGAAACCGCCACCAGTGGTTACGGTGAGCGTGCGGATTAGCTTCTGAGCGAACTGCGCACACTCTGCCTCGTTCTGGAGAGGGTGCCGTGGAGCCGATGATTAGGGGTTGACGGTGAGGGTGCTGTGGTCTTGTGAACTTTAGTCGTCAGCTATCTCGTGAGCGGCAGCCAGGCGAGAGGCGTGGAAGCACTGGTTGTCCAACTCGCCTAATACGTTGTTTACCTGTGTGTTGATATAGTGGATCGGGACGTCATAGAGGGCGTCAACAACGGCTTCCAGGTCTTCGATCCCAAATGCATGCTGCGGACGCTGGTCGTCTGTAGGTCATGGGCAGGGGGGAGAGGAGGTAACGGGAGACAGCTAAGGGGCGTGGTAAATGGTTGATTCGCTGCCCCCGTTGGTATTCTCGGTAGCTGGCAATGGTCCGGCTACCTCCCAAACTTTCAACCTACACAGCCTAGCCAGGAACGAAATTGGGACCCCCGACAGGGGCACTGGCAGGTTTAGCACTTACAGTGGGTAGCCAGGATGCATAACCGTCCCAAAAAATAGGCCGGCGGGACCAACGCCAGGTGCTGCCTTAGATCGTCAAGGGCAGCCTGGTTGGTCAGGTCCAAGAACAACACGGCGTAGTCCATGTGGCGGGCTGGTGAGGGCGCTGAGGCACGGGAACTGTCGCCTGGAGGCAACGATGAACCATCCCCTAGCGGGAGAGCGGAGGAGGTATGAACCGTGACGCGTGGTCGGTACGGACCGTCAAACCGGTGTCGGTGGAGGGCCGCAGCTACGGTGCGTTTTCCGCTGCCCTGGGCACCCACGAACATGAGGTGCCAGGCGCGGGGCCGAGCGGAGGAGCCGGACGGGTAGAGGTCAAAGCCGGGGTGCGACACCATCGCCTCGAGGGTGGTGGCGGTAGAGGCAACCATGGTAGGTAAGGGGAGGTGAACAGCAGGTGGAGGGTAGAATGCGACTAACGTACAAGGCTGACGGATGTGGTAAGGGTTGTATTCAGGTCTAGAGCTGCCCACGAGCCCAAGAGGTTTAGAATGGACCGGGAGTCAATCACGCCGAACATGAGTGCCTGTTTGTGGGTAGTCGGCCCATGGTTAAACTAAATAAAAGCCAGGGCGGGAATCCTTCCCGCCACCCCCGTGGGCACCCCGTTAGTCTTAGCAGCAACCACCGCCTTGGCCTCAGTTACGTTTTGGGTTCGGAATGACCTCAGTCCTGGCCGCCTGTTCGTGAATTCCACCCCCACATTCCAATACATCCCGACCTTTAATGCCACATTGCCTCTACCTGGCCCAAATTCTTAGTGATTTCTACTTGACGCCCTCCCCGCCAACACCCTACCGCGCTCCGAACGTCACACCTGACTCCCCGCCTGGGTATTGAGTCCCCTGCCTTTTTGCATCATGAGCAACTGCCAAGGCGAAGCCGGCCAGTCTGACTACCACCCCACAGGCGAAGGCCACCATCACCACCACGGCCATGGACACGGACATGACCACGACCACGACCACGACATCGAGCCCGCGCTGAAGGACTCACTCTATGGAAAAATTGACCTGGACCGCGTCCGCTGCCTGAACGAGCACAGCGCCGGGGCAGCTCGGGGCATTTTCAAGCCTTGGGACAAGCGCAAGGATCGCGAGCCGTACCTTGAGAGCGATTGCGACGAGCAGCTTATTCTGTTCGTTCCGTAAGTGAGGAAGTAGATAGGCTGAACGGCGTGGGAGGTATAGTGTGGGGTAGTCAGTAGAACGTGCTAGTTTACTGGCCTCGGTCTATCGGCGACGTAAGGTGCACTAACCTCACCACGTCTACCCTTCCCTCGCATTTTACCATTTTTACTTGCCAATGCTTCCATCTGACCAGGTTCACCGGCATGGTCAAGCTCAAGTCTATCTTGCTGTGGGGCGGGCCCGAAGGCAAAGCCCCGGCTAAACTCAAAGTGTAGGTGGTGTGTTGGATGAAGGTTACGGGCCGTGGAGAAACCGCCGATTCACCTCGGACGCTTAGTACCGTGGGTTCTAACCCCTAAAACCTATCCATGCACCCATTCCCTTGATCCTCCCACGCCAGGTTCATCAACGCGGAGGATGTGGACTTTGACAACGTCGAAGGGCGCAAGTGCACGCAGGAGTGGGACCTGGTGGAGGACCAGGGCGATCTGATCGAGTACCACACCCGCGTCGCCAAGTTCAATAACGTGCGCAGCCTGACCCTCTTCATCCCGGAGAACTACGGCGACGATGTGACGCGTCTGCAGTACCTTGGCTTCACGGGGGAGTGGACGGAGGTAAGTGGTGACGGGCCACCCGGGTCTACATGGCATGCCCACCCTTAAACCTCACGCCGGCTAGATCCGCCTTCTGACCCTACTCTGCGCCTCCGCTTTCCCCTCTTTTCTATCCGGCGGTCCTCACAGCTCCGCGAGGACCCCCTGGTCACCATCTACGAGCTGAAGCCTAACCTCGCAGACCACAAGACCCCCGCCGGCGAAAATCTGGGCCATCAGAACATCTTCTAGGCTTCGGTCTTTACCACCCACCTGTATACTGTACCTCATTTTTCATTCTTGGCGCCCTGGCACCTTCTGCCCTGATCCAACAGATCCCCCACTTAACCCTGCCAAAAAGCTGGGCTATACCGCACGTTTCGGCCGAGCGTAAATATCCATATGCTGTACCACAATAAACGTAGCGTTCAACATGCAGAACTAGCACACCAAAGCTGCGCCGGTGTATGGATGGGCTTGGGGCGCGACCACTCACTGAGCTTGCTACGGCACCAGCGCCCACCGCGTGCTTAGTAGCATACTAGCTCCCGTGTTTTGATCGGACAGTCCCCCCTCCCCGCATTCTGTCCAGTTAGCATCAAGTCGCGGGTACTCACCCCGGAGCGCGTTGGCTTCTGGTGTAGGGTTGCCAATTCACCTCACCCTTACCTCTCGCGGTCGTGGCGTGTCCCCCCCCCCGCAGTTGGAGACTCAGTGGACCACCTCAGCTCTTTTTTCCTCTGCATGTCTTGACGGTCATTTGGTGTAGTCTAATTGCACAAGCCGCTTAACCTCTCTTTCTTGTACACATTGCAAGTAGTAGTCCCTGCACGCATAAAATCCCTCGGATTCCCCGTTACCATTCACCAGTCTCCGCCACCCGGTTCCCTACTTACCTCTACACCAACGCACCGCACCTCACCGATATGATGTCTAGTGACAATCCGTCGAACGTAGAGGAGGCCCCTGGGTCCCAGTCGCCGGCACGCGCCTCCGGCAAGGCCCCCGCCGCCCTGGCCGACCAGAGCGATGCCTTGGACTTGTCACCAGAGGAGAAGATCGTGCTGGACAATGCACACATCCTCATTCAGGAGGGAAAAAAGGCCTTCGCCCTGGACGATTTCGAGGCCGCCATCGACAGCTTTGGCGAGGCTTCCGGTCTACTGTAAGTGTCCCTGCCTTGTTCGGCCGCTTCACGGGCCCGACTCACGACTGTGCTGACGACTTCGCGTGCTCCGGTGCTTCTAGCACAGTTTGACGCCACCAGTAACTAATTGATGTACATTCTTCTACTTGTTCTTTCCCACTGATACTTGCGCTGGTATATTTAGTGCAGCTGTATTTGACGAGGCCTCCTCGGTCGTCTACGCCGACGTACTCATCCTCTACGGCCGGGCCCTGCTTCAGAACGCTATCCAACACAGTGCCCTCATGGCCAGCGAGAAGCTGAAGGAGTCGGCGGCTCCACAAATGGACGGTAAGCTAACTTGGAGGCTGGCGCGTGTAGGGCCTTCTGTTTTAGATGCAGACCAGCCGCTAATAAAGCGAATTGCCCGAGGCATTGATCTACCGTCACTAACCCATATTTTTTTTTCCTCATTCGTCAATCCACATCCGGCGTTCCAATATGGGCCCTTAGAAGATAATGACACACCCGCGGGGCCCTCCAGCTGTAAGATCCACTTTGAGGGTGAACCGGACTTCCGGCAACTTGAAGAGGATCCCGAGGAAGAAGGGGATGCTGATGAAGTAGGGGACGGCGCGGCCGAACCCGGGGCCGACGAGGGCGAAGGGGACGAAGAGGAGGCCACCGACGATTTCTCGACCGCTTGGGAGGTGCTGGAGTTGGCGCGTCTGATCTATTCCAAGCACACCTCCGAAGCCTACCGTTCCCGAGAGGCCGACATCATGCTCTTGCTGGGCGACGTGTCGCTCGAATCGGAGAACTTCGACCAGGCGGCTAAGGACTATCTCTCCGCCGCCAAGCTCAAGGCCGATCTGCCCGGGACGGCCCGGCGTGAACTGGCCGAATGTCACTACAAGATCGCCCTGGCCTATGAGTACGGGAACCGGTTCGCCGAGGCGATCCGCGAAGTGGACCAGGTAATCCAAATCCTAGAGACTTTGATCGCCGAGGGTGTGGCGGCCGCGTCCGAACTTCGCGAGTTGCTGGGCGAGGTGACGGCCAAGCGGGACGACCTTCGAGCCTCGTTGGCCAAGAAGGAAGCGGCAGACAGCGCCGGTGCGTCTTCCTCCTCGGGTATGACCGAAGCCCTGCTTAAAGCGGCCTTCGGTCCCAGCTACTCCGGCGAGCGGGCGGCCAACGCCCCTGTCAACGACATCACCTCATTGGTGCGACCCAAGGCCGTGGCCGACCCGGGCAAGGTACCCGCCCACAAGCGGCCGGCCGATGACAGCACTGCGGAAGGTGAGTCGGCGGCGGGAAAGAAACCTCGTACCGATGACTCGGCCTAGCCCACCTAAATTGATTGGCTCCGAATGGAACCTTGGATTGCCTGCTCAATGTCTTTTGGTCACATTTTCCGACATAGTGATATGATATAGTTTGCCGTTCGCACTTTCTCCATCTCCTGGCTAAGTAGGGGCCAGCATCGGGCATCCCCCCACCTCTGTAATAAATTTATCCAACAGTCATCTGAGGCATGGCTTGGCGACGATGGGGAGGAAATTAGGTCATCGGTGACGTTTGGATTGAGTAATTGTGAGTAATACTGAACTAGGATTGATGTCTTTAATCGTCTATTACGACGGTACTACTCAGATATGCACAAACAGCGTATCGGCAAGCCTGGTAGGAGCGGGATTGGGAAGGGGTGATGCATGTGGTAAGAACAGTAGCCTGCTTAAAACGGGGTGTGCTGTCCAAGGGAGAAGATGGGGAAAATACCGAGCAAGTAATCAATCAAGAAGGATTGTAAGCAAGTGGACAGTAAGTGAGTCAGATATTGAAGTAATGCATTTAATGCACATACAGAATAAAGGCTTTGGCGGGCCGCTCATCCTGTATTTCCTTCGGATTCGGTTCCGGGAAACTGTCGGGTTCAGTGTGGTGCTTGGACTTGACACCCTCACATGGTGAAGCGTGGAACTAGCGTACCAAACGTAGGCTTAGAGTCGCTATGAATTCGCCCAGAGGATGCCCACATTAAGGTACCTATCCCAGGTGTATTGTAAACCCACCAGCTACATGTGAGGAAAGTTCTCAGTATTTCTGTTTTCCCCTGGCCTTATTATTTGGACTTTCTGGGGTTCAACGTGAGCCCCCCTTATTACAATAGTACAGTTTTGGTCCGCATGGCTGCGGACGTCCAACCTCTCTAGCCTTTGACGTCTAGTGCGACATGCTCAAATTTACAGAGTATGGTTGTAACAACGGTCATCATGTGCTTTTTGAAAGTCTATCCCGATCCACATGGTTGCGTTCTGAATTACGAACAGGAGAAGCACAGGTGCGGTTCAAAGTCGTCATCACTAGCCATATCAACGGGGTGCTCGTCTCATTTATTCTTCAGAGTTTGAAAGGGTGAGTAATTGTAGCTTCACCCTCTTGCTCTCTTCAATCCGATTCCGCTCGGACTACAGATGATGCTTCCTCGGAGGGCACTGGGAGGACGTTGATAGTTGGAGCTCCACTCAAGGTCTGGCCTTCGCGACGTCGCCGGTCAATCTCAACACAGAGGCGGGCGTTTTCTTCATGCTCTGCTCGCGTACGGCGCAGAATCCATCGCAGTTGTCCGGTCAGCTGGTCCAAGATCCCGCAACGCTGTGATGCCTCAGCATCGGTCTCGCGGACGGGGTCGGCGGATGGGGCCCCGAAGACAGTTAACAGCTCTGCCAGGAGACCATCTTCTGTGGCGGTCGCTTCAGTCACAAGCGAGGATCCGGGTTCGGAGCTGTCGTTCGACGGTCTCTCAGCGCTCATGGACGTCCGTTGGGCCATGGCACAGGCCGGGTCGTGGTCGAGCAGCATTTGAGTAAAAGACAGCAGAAAGAGCACCTTCTTGGCGCTGACGAAACACCTGTGAGCGGGCTTGGGCTTACCCTCGCCTGCCAGCCGCGCGTACCGTCGCTGGAAGAGGCGATGAAGGTCCGAAAGGGCAGCCAGCAGGTGGTGGGGCGTGGACAAGATGTCGATCGTATCTTGGAGCAGAAATACATATAAGTCAGCCGGTAAATCACGCGACTCGTACTAGAGAGTGACCGATAAGACGTGGATGAAATTGTAAGGATGGGTAGGACGGGTTAGTGGTAGGCATTAGGAAACTGCGATGGGGGGAATCGCTAGCCTTGGCGATCGACGACTGCCATTTGGAAAGCTCCGTATATCCTTTGCTGACTGGAATTCAGGCGGTATCACATGGCATTATTTACCTGGCGCATTTGCTCCAGATTGAGAAGGAGAGCCTCCTCACAGCTACCCGCGGGGTCGACGGTATGCTTGCTGAGCGTAGGTTCTATATTCCAGAATAAACGGACCACCTCGTCTTCGTCTGGAGTCCAATCACCGTTAAAATGCCGCTTAACATAGGTATAGGTGAAGCTGTCCGTGCCAAAAAGGGGGATAGTGGGAAAATCACCCGCGACGAGATCAATGAGGAAGGTGGGAGGGCGAAGAGTATAAGGTATGTTACAGCAGGGGATTTAGGGTGGGATGCAATCGGGGATAATATAGCATACTATACCGGAAGAGGGCCTAATAACGGCTCGGTATAACCTGGTGCACTACTTACACCGTAGACGCCAAGCGGAACAGGATGCTAGGGTGGGGCGCTCTAGGCAGAAGTGACTTAAACGGTGGGATATCGGCCAGCGGCTCGGGAGGGCGTTGTAGGGTGGAGACGGCGGAGTCCTCCGCCACGTCCTTTTCAACTACCAGCGGGACGGCACACTTCCACCAGGGTTTCCAGAGGAGCTCGCCAATGGAATTCGGGTCGGCGTGCTGGGGATCGAGATATTGCCGGTAAAAGTCCTTCTGCTCATCCTCTGTCAGCCGATCCCAAATCATCTCGAAAGAGGCACGGTCTGTGCGAGACAACCCGGGGGAAATACGTGCGAATGGATGAGCAGTGGCGGAGTGTGAGTGGTTAGACGGTGACAATCAAATGTACCGCAGGATGGGTGCTAACGGTCCACAAGCGGTCCAGGGTATTGCGTAAAGCGATGGGCACATACTGTCCGCTCGAGACGAAATCCGGGACGTTACCTAGGTCGAGATCCTCAAGTCGCTTGGACAATTCGCTCATGGGTTCGTCGGCGTCGGCATCTGATCGAAAAGAAAGGTCAAGTGGTATAAGGGTGGGCCAGGGTCAGTTCAGGTACATCAGAAAAGGTCAAAGTTATACTGCACCGCCCGGAGCGGGGACCAGGGCGCGGCATTGCTTCAGGATGATGACTTACCGACCGCGTCCCAGATTTCGCCGTCAAATTCGGAAAGCCGCTTCAGGATCTCCATCATCCGCCGTTTCTCGTCCTCGTCGGCCCGCTCCTGCTGGAGCTGCTCAGTAGCCTGGGCGCGATAGAAGGTCTCCGTACACTGCCGATGATTCTGGTGGAGTATGGTGAGCGGTGTGATGGGTAGATTGAGCGGACTGGTCAGCAACAGATTGAAGTCGGGCCCCAGTCCCTGTATTAATGCCAGGCGTCCCTGGTCGCGGACCTAAACATGTGCCCACTGTGGAACTTCCGCGGCAGGCCGGTAGTTTACCTCGTGGCGATAGCAGGTAAGGGTGCAGTAGCGCAGGCTGCACTTGGGACAGGTATAGAGCGCGGTCTCCTCGTGGCAGCTGATCGTCGGGGCGTAGGAACCCCCGCGGTGAAAGGCAATAGGTGATGGAGGGCGAGGACGTATCTAGTGGCAAGTTAGCGCTGACCAGCAGTGTCAGTGCTAGTGGCCTCCACAGCGGATTCTAGTGTCTCAGGGCGGACCGACCAGACCAGGCTTATTACCCTTGTCTATCAGAACAGAACGACCGTTGGGACTGGCACTTTCCTTTGTGTCCTGTTACTCACATTTCACAGATTGCCGCGGGGACAGGGTCTGCCGGCCGCCCGGTGGGAGGCGTGGATGCCATTAATCTTCGGATTCCGCTGGAAGGCGGCTGATAGGCGTGTTAAACAGTGGGAATAGGAGAATCGGCAAAGTGCACTAGTGTCCAGCATCGGACACTTCAAAATGCGGTAGGATAATGGGAGTTGGGCTGATGCGACCGACAGGGGTAGTGGAAAGACGGCCAAGTTCACCAATCAGGTTGGACAATGCCGTTCTCCAACGAACTGTGGCCGATGTGGCCAGGTGCACAGGAATTATGCCTGCACCATTGCTGGACCGCAACAATAATGGAGGGCCACAACTATCTAGAAGGGATCAGACGCATATCGAATAGTGGAGGTGAAATACCGCCCGGCCTTTTGTTGCCATAGCGTCTTCAAACTGCATGTTTGTCGATTATCGGCCAAGCTACTCGGCTGCTTAAATCATGCAAAGAGTGAAACAGATACCTGCAAACCCCAAAATAGTGGTCTGTATTTACTACGGAATGATGGTTTCGGCCTCCTAACGCCCAGCCATGCGTTTGATAGTGAGCGTAATGACCGGTGTTATGAGGACAATCTACACACTTGGATCCCAGCTACCTAACAGACTAGAATCAGCGAAGTAGGTCCTAATCGCCAGCCAAGCCGTCCGGATCTAACGGTGTGATGTTTCCTGTACGACATGTTGTCACTACGTTGCAGATGGCATGTACTAGTCGTACTGATGGGACAGGACGTGCAGGGCGAGGGTGGGGGGGGGGGCTCCGAGAGGTAAAGATATTGCCGACCAAGAAGGGTTGCGAGCGAGTTAGCCTAAGTATATATAAAACTAATATGTATATAAATCTACCTTAGCATATCTCCGGCAGACCCTCGCCTGTTGCGCTTAAACCCCAATGCGTCGTGCAGGGCAGTCGGGTCGAGCCCCCGTCCACATCAAATGGGTTCCCATTTCCGAGGCCCACAAATTTAATGAATGGACCACCAAAGACCGTATTCGTCACCACAGGACTTCCGCACTTCCAACCTTCTCGGGTCGATTACTAACCTGGCACCCTTAAAGAGGAGGGGGTATTCTCCGCCTGCCGATTCTTCCAGTTTCCAGGGGGAGAGATGGGCTTGGCTTTACCTCGTCAGTTGATGCATGCATTGCCACGTTAGATCGACCACCCGCTGCAACCTACTACAAACAAGGATGCGGGCACCGGCATTTAATCTGGCAGTCTACTAAGCTAGCCCTGGTGGTTACCTGGGCCGCCGGCTTCCGTAAACAACCCACGTTGCCTGAAGCACAGGCGGCGGGGAGCCTGGGCGCATACCCAAGGCGGGTGGCGGTGAATATAATTAATTGTGGGCGGTTTAGAGTGTAAAGCCCCGGGGTAGCCTGGGCTCCTCTTCGAGTGATCAAACCTGTGGGCGCTGTGTGACGTCTCTACTTAAGGAGTGATACACCTCGTCATTTAGGACCTCAAACCGCAGAGGGCTCATGTTGCACAGACCGCTAGCATCGGCAGTATCGCAAGGATCCGGCAACTTCCGCAGGAATGAGCCGAAGGCGGCCGTTCCGTGTCTATGTACGATAGGGGATGTGTCGCAGTGAGAAATCGATGCGGCATATGTGAAAGTCATGTATTGCATTCGCTCAATTTGGCGACGAACGCCACCCGTTCTCATGCACCTCAGATATGCCAATGTACGTACCCAGTCAGGAGTACGTAGAATACAGTCAGCTGGCGGCCGACTCGTCGTCCCTTGGCGTGGTGCTTGGTCATTAAGAGGCAATCCCACAACGCCCTCCGACACAGGGCCCCGGCCTTCCGCTACTCTACGCCTTATAGGGGATTCGATTGGTAGTGATCCTGTGGGGCTACGTCCAAGATACGAAATCTCCACCGCCCCCTTCTCACAATAACATCCAAGGCGTAACCAGCGAATCCTGGCATTCTCTCTGGCACACCGGCCCGGAGGGCTGGGCAATAGTCGTCACCTATATAACCCATCGAGCTGTTAATCCCCACTTGATTTTCACCTTTTTACGGTATCTATTCTGGTCGGGGGATTTGTTTTTTGTTATATCTACCTTGGTTCTTGACAAAGCCCTACCCCCTCAGGTCAAACCGAACTTGGGATCACCTTTGAACCCGCCAGCCACTAACTTAACGTCCACCTCCCCCCAGCCTCTTACGTATCCCACAGTTAACAGCCACTCAACATGGCCCAACTGCCCGTCGAACCGGACACGCGTGTCAGCTACGAGGACTGTCTCCCTTACCAACCAGTTTTACAACGAGCTGGTCTTTTGCAGTATCTCGCTCTCTGGCGCGATGGTCGTACCCGGGCGGATGATCCTCTGCTCTGGGGTGACGAGGTCGAGTATACTCTATTGCATGTGGATAAAGACACGGGCATGACTCGACTAAACTGCCGCCTACGTACTCTTGTCGCCGAGCTGAACGAGGCAGCCGCCGCGGATCACCCTCAGGGCGATAGTCCGCGTTCCATTTGGCATTATGAGGGGGGCCGGTATATGGTGGAGGGCACTCCCGGCAGCCCGTACGGGGACACGTTCACTGACCTACTGGCGGTTGAGGGTAACTTGCGATGCCGTCGCCGACTGCTCGAGTCGTTGTGCCATTCCGACGAGGCCTGTGTCACGCTAACTACCTTTCCGCGGCTGGGCGCATCCGATTTTATGATACCGTCTGGCGTTCTACCTTCTCAGCTCACCGGTAGCCATACCATCCCCGACTTAGCTATCACAGACCACCTGCGCTACCACCAGATTACAGAGAATGCAGCCAAACGCTGCGGTACGACCTGCATTCTTTGGGCGCCCATCTATCGGGACCTACGGACCCCGATAAACTTTATTGACCCTCTGCCGGCAACCATCACACCGGAAAATCTCCGCCGTCTCTACCACATCCATCCGCCAGGTCCCCGGGACTGCGTGTACCTGGACAGCCTCTACTACGGCTTCGGTTCCTGTAGTCTGCAGGCCACAGTGCAGATGCCCAACCTGGCCCGCGCCCGTTACCTGTACGACCAATTATCCGTCCTAGCCCCCGTCCTACTATCCCTAACCGCGGCCGCGCCGGCCACCAAAGGGTACCTGTTGGAGACCGACACTCGCTGGCATTTTTTGCGCAGCGCTGGCGACGACCGCCGCCTCGACGAAATGATCGGCACTGCGAGCCGCGATTCACCCACCACGGCCCCCTTCCGTCCGCGCTATGATTCAATCACCAACTATCTGGGGACCGACAATGACGACGCTGCGGACTCGGTGGCCCCCTACAACGACGTACCAGTCCGTTACGACCCGGACCACTACGCAACCTGTCGCCAGGCCGGCCTGGATCACTGGTATAGTGTGCACCTGGCCAGCATTTTCACCCGCGACCTGATGAGCGGTCGAAGGGAGTTCTTCCACGGTCAGGATGCCCCCGGAGCCACCGGCCTGAGTGACACCTTCACCGCGTCAGTCTGGCCCACCACGAAACTCAAACCGCCCTGCCCGCGAACGGGTGCCGGCTGGCGCGTTGAGTGCCGTCCCATGGAGCTCCAGTACACTGACAGCCAGAATGCTGCCCTGGCTGTTTTCGTCGTGCTGCTAGCCCGCGCAATCCTGCACGACGAACCCAACTTCTACGTGCCCATTTCCCATCTCGACGACAACATGGTCCGGGCCGCCCGCCGTGCTGCGGTAAGACAAGAAACCTTTTCTTTTCGCACTGGTCAGGACCATGAGGGTGCACCTGTCTACGAGCGGCTTAGCGTCAACGAGATCATCAACGGCCAGGTAAGTATGGCGGTGGTGGCGAGTGACCCCCGATTTGAGTATTAATGGTGGCTCGCGTTGGCGATTTCGGTATATATTGGGACCTCCCTTGTCGTTTACAAGCTCCCCACTAACCCTCCGGTCATCATCCCAACGTTTTCGACGTAACGTTGGCGGATTATTGGTGCACTCGACCGACCCCCCTCCCTCCTTCAGAGCGGCGGTTTCACAGGGCTCCTGCCCCTGATCCATACTTACCTTGACGGTCAGAACCTAGAGGCCGTCACACGTACAAAGATCAACAGACACCTGGCCCTCGTGGGCGATCGGGCGAGCGGTAAGTGTAGCGCGGCTGTGGTTTGCTTCGTATTGGCGAGAACACCATATCCTTTCTGTACCCTCTATGCCATCTCTAATGCCGCGGTGGCCGGACGTTGTTTACACCTACCCGTTTTCCAGGGAAATTGCCCACCTGTGCTGAGTGGATGCGCAGTTTTATCCAGCACCACCCTCAATATCATCAGGACTCGATCGTGTCGGCTCCGATCAACCACGACCTCATGATGGCCATTCTCCAAGACAATGGCGACAGTGCAACTACGGCTTTCGAAACGGCTGAATAATTGAGCCTTAATGCAGAGGCCATTGCATCGCTTTTCCTCCACCCGCATTTTTTGGTGGTATGTTATGGGAAATCCGCCATTGGCGGCCGTAACTTCTCATAGCACATTTTATCCTTAGGTTTTAATTTTTAATATTTAGTATGTTTCCGCTCTAAAGTGCTGCACTGGCCAAGCTGCAATCAAGCTACCCCCCCCCCTAATGAGGCTCATCTAATAGTTACAGTTAAGTGCCCCCATTTCACCTCCCTGCGTTATGTAAAGTTATCAGTCAGTGAAGTCGAAAGCCGTGCAGGGTAGGCAAGACTTCCACTACTCCGCATTTTTTATTACCGATTCCATCCAAACTACACTGCCTTGAAGACAGAAGTGATCAGCTCACAGTGCGAAACGTTCAAACCCCAGCACTTCTACATTGGCATTGTGCTCCTTGGCTAAAGCATCCAGGGCGGCCTGAACAGTGACGTCTTGGCCTAGCAGCGGCAGGTTTAGCAGAACGGCCTGATCATCGGTCACCTGAGCGCGGGCGGCCTGTTCGGCAGTCAGGTAGCGCGGCCCGAAGCCCACCACCACTCGGGCCACGCGGCTCGCCAGGGCCTCAAAGGCGGGACGAACGTCGGCCGGGTCGGCAGCCCGGAACCGCATCCGGAGCAGAGCACCATACTTACCCGTCAGCGGGGTTTCCCCGCCGTGGCATGCGGCGGCGACCACGGGCTGCCAGGCGGCATCGGGGGAAGCCGATTCAGGGGTCTGGAGGGCCCGCCGCAGGATAATATTTTCCTTCAGCTTGCCAATAGCCTCCACGATGCCTTCACGGACACTGGTGGAC
This sequence comes from Tieghemiomyces parasiticus, assembly GCA_027575765.1. Lineage (NCBI taxonomy): Eukaryota > Fungi > Kickxellomycota > Dimargaritomycetes > Dimargaritales > Dimargaritaceae > Tieghemiomyces > Tieghemiomyces parasiticus. The sequence continues at coordinate 47,226 of JANBPT010000238.1, forward strand.
TCGGAGCCGTCACCCGCCAGGGGTAATTCGACCAGGCGGTCGATGGCAATCTCCGTCAAGGCCTCAGTGCCCGCGGGGGTACTTAGCGTGGCCGCTGTGGCGGCGATCCGGGTGGCCAAGGAACGGAAAATTTCGTTACGGGCCACAAAGTCCGTCTCGCAGCTCAGCTCAACCAGGCCACCTCGCGTTCCGACGCGGCCAGGCTCGCTGTCAGTATCAGACAGGGCCACAGCCGCAACGAGGCCGCAGTCAGCGGGCCGTTCGGCCAGTTTGGCCGCACTGGCGGCGCCACTGGTCACAGCGTCTTTGACCAGCCAGGCATGAGCCCGGGTGTAGTCATTTTCACACTGGGTGAGGGCCTCGCGGGCCTTGTTCATAGGGACCTGGAGTTCCTTGCGCAGCTGAGCCACTAGCTTAACGTTGACTTTGAACGGCATGTTATCCCAGGCGGCCCGGCTGGAGTGCAGGGCACGGGAGGAGCCCGCACGGCCCATTTGGCCGACGAGGAAGCGAGAGGTCGCGGCGGCGAGCATAGTGGTGCGATCGTGAGTAGCAGGACGCTAACGGCTGAGTTCGGTCGAATGGGTGGGGAGGGGGGGGAATGACAAGTTTGGAAAATCACTAGCAGAAGGCAATCGGTATGCGACCCAGAAGGATCGTAAGTGGGGCCAATATTTCGTACTCGTCTGCTGGGGCACACCCTCAAGTTGCCTGATCGAAATTTTGGGACAGCGTCACAGGGCGACCCCATTCCCCCCTCCCGCTGATTCGTCACCAGTTTTCAACCGAGTACCCGATTTGGTAGAGCTCGGAGGGAAGCGGTTCAGTGCCCTCCTGGTAGGGTTCCCTGTCTCTCTGATTCTAGCTAGCCTTGGGCGACAGCTGGTTGACCTACGTTGTTTCTCAACCCCTGCTCAATAAAACATGTCGCCGGCCCCCCTTTTATCTCTGCCACCTGAGCACACGTCGTTTTTGGTACCTGTTGCCGCCTAGCCCTCATCCGTAGCGTCGGCCTAGACAGTCACGGAGTTGCTTCGCTCAATCGTCTGGTATTCTACCCAGCCATGGAAACCCTGGTAAACCTCGCCACCGACTTTGTACTTCGCACCCTGCTAGCCCACCGTCAGCATGCCGCGGCGCTGCCTAGTGCACCTCCCGTACGGCCACTAATGGTCGCATTCAACGGTCCGCAGGGGAGTGGCAAAACGACCGTCTGCCGGCAGCTATGTGCTCGCCTCGGTGCTGCGCCCTACCGCGTCCCAACCGTCACGGTGTCGTTGGACGATTTTTACCTGACGTACGACGAGCAGGAACGACGGTACCACACCAGTGGCTACACTAGTCTCGACGGCGAAGCCTCTGGTCGCCCCGGTTCTCTAAACCCACTGCTTCGCTACCGCGGGGAGCCCGGAACGCACGATTTGGCGCTCGGGACACAGACCCTAACCGCGCTGCGCGGCATCAACAAGGGTGGTGGCCAAACAGTCCGCGTGCCATGCTATGACAAGGCTCTCCGGGGTGGCCGCGGTGATCGGTGTCCACCAGAGCAGTGGCCGACCGTCACCCCGCCTGTTCAGGTTGTTTTATTCGAAGGGTGGATGGTTGGATTTCGTGCCCTGTCGGATGCGGAGCTTGATAACGTTTACCATCGGCCGACCGTGGGCGCGCTGCTCCGGCATTATACGCTGGGCCAGCTTCGGGAGATCAATCAGCACCTACGGAACTTGGAAGCGGCCTGGTACCCTCTGCTGGACTGCTTTGTAGGCATCAACACACCCGATATCGGAGTCGTGTATCAGTGGCGCCTCCAGCAGGAGCACGCGCTGGCGCGAAGTCGGCCCGGTCGGACGGTTCTGAGTGACGCGGAGATACGGGACTTTGTCGACCGGTATATGCCGGCCTATACACTCTACCTACCCCGGCTGGCCCGGGAAGGCCTGATGACTTCCACTGAAGCCGCTGGGCTGCCATGTCCGCTCAACCTGGTAGTGACCATCGATGTCAACCGGCAGGTGACAGCTTCAGCGCAATTTTAGGTTAAGTTGTCGCCAGTCCGTTCGTTCGTACCCCGTGGCCAACGCTGCTTCCTACGTGCCTTTTTGCTATTAGTATAATACGTGTCTCTGAGTCTGATTAACGCTTGTTTTTGTTTTTTTGCATCGTCATGGGTGGTATGCATCCATCCCCCCTAGTAATCATGAGGGGGAATACAACCGTACATACCACGCGGTGTGATGGTGGGTAGGAGAAAGGAAGGACTCGCTTGATGTCGGTCCACGTTGGTAAGGCTGACCCTGTGCGTACGTCATCGTCGCCCTCCCAGGCACACGTTTATACGTGGGTGTGCTGAAGGGGAGCCAGCCCTCCAGGCCAGGCAGCCAGGGTTGAGTCATTTGGAATTGGCAGTGGGGTGGCGTAGGGGATATTCTAGGGCACTGGTCGCTAGTTCAAAATATTGGCCAGATACTACAAGGAGTGCCTTGCAGGCCTGAGTGCGGGAAGGCGCCATCACAGGGGCAGCAACCAAGGCGGGCCATAGCAGAGGGCGGAAAGGCGAAAGCTGAAAAGGTGCGAGGGGTCATGGGCGTGCGCGGCTAATACTGGGCCCAAAGGGGCGGCCTGCAGGAATGTTGCGGATAAGAGCACCAGCTAATCCACCCGTCTCTCCCCTCGACTTTACGCATTATACCCCTTAAAGCCCAAAGCCGAGAGGGGCTGCGGGGCGGTACCTAGCAGGGAGAGGGTAAGGACGTAAGTTTGGTCAGCTAGGGGCTTCCTATCGCCGCCCCTTTTCACACACGTCGCCAGTGTACGGCGCGCGCTTCTCCGGCCAGCCCTCCCTCGCCCTTGCCAGTGCCCAGCGCTCTAGTCCACAAGTACGTGCACAAGGGACATGGTGCTCTATCGATCTTCGGGCCACAATAGGCAGGGGGCGCTGGTTATTTTCCTGGTTCACGATTGTTTTCTCAGATCGGCTGAGACTTGGGCCACTACCATCGGGTAGGGTCTCAGATGGGACATTGGCGTTGGGGGAACGGCCATCATAACCGAAGGTGTCCTGCCGGGGTGACCTGCCAGCCACCTTTGTCCAGTACCAATCCTGGACGAGAGGTGGAGACTTTGTCGCCCCCAAACATAGCGTTGTCTACAGTACAGTGAAACTCTCGCAATGCGTCCAAAAAGGCGCCGTCCCTGGGCTTGAGCGGCAAAGCTCCGATATTTAGACGTTCTACCGCCGCAGAATTCTTAGCGACGTAGTGGCCAGCTCCAGCTTCCAAGGCCTCTTTGTCGGAGACCGTTTACCAACTGTACAGAACAAGTGAAATGGGGTGACTCCAATACGTGTACAAGGCTGTTAACCCTAGGCTTGGTGTAGTGCCAAAGCGTGTACGGTTGGTGAAATAATGCGAAAGCAAGCACCCTCTTTCACCGCTTCCCGTAGGACCAGGCCGCCCTGACTTGTCTCCCACGGCGATAGCCGTATTGATTTTCTTCGCACGCAGTCACACCAATTTACCGGTCGTACCAGTCAACCTAGATTCGGTAATAAGCGAAGGTTCCTGGCGCTACTGATTAGTCTACGTCGATGACAGGTGGAGGATCTTTCGGTGCTACAACGGCTGAGGAATAACCTACCGCCCCTCCGGCGATAGTTTGCTTGAAAGGGCTAGCGCTTGGCCATTCATCATTTGCACTGCGCCCCTATTGGCGACTGTCGGCGGCTAATGGTTCGCCTGATAGGCTTGGCGGCAGAGCTGTCAGGCAGCCCTCGTCCCGTCGATTCGACTAATCATTGATTCCAGCCAAAAATTACTTACTATGTCAATTTACCTTAATTGCCTCTCTACGCCACCGCCCCTATTTCCACCCATGTCTATTAGCGGGTGGAGAAGCTCGGTTCGCCAGGCAGTTTGATGACCCGTGGTTCCAACTTTGGCAAGTCCAAGGGGGAGGTAGACCTAGGCAAACATTGCTTCAGGACATAACGATATAGTGAATTAACCGATGTCCGCGGTACCTGACGGCAGGTATGGATGTATTGATTCATTGACAGTTTTCTCAGGCGCTAGCTGGGCCAGGCCGTATTATGAATATTAATTACGGTGTCCGTGAAGTATACGCCTTGATTAATTGCACTGGTGCGTGAATATTGCGACTCTGGCTGTTGAGCCCAATCCACTACACCTCTCTATTATGGCGGTGCAGCCTAGCCAGTGTTACAAAATGGCGGGTGGTGAGAGGATGCCAGAGACTCTGTGTCTATCCATGTCATTTGTTCCATTTGCTGCGCCCAGGACCAGCCGGAGAGAGAGAGGTGTAGCAAATTATAGGGCGAATAACCTTGACCCCCTTCTCAATACCGAGGGTCCGCTCTTTCCCTCCCCCTCCTTTCTGGCGGATGCATTGGATAGGCCTCTATTGGGGCAGCTCGGGAAGGAGGGAAGATGGTCCGCGGGTGACGTGGGGAAGGGAACCCACTTGCTGACCAAAACGTCGGCCCCATCGACTGCCTCTGGTTGGCGAGGGAA